>PVHX01008506.1:0-32430 GCA_004024805.1 Geosciurus inauris | reverse complement strand
TAAATAAATAAAAAAAGAAACACAACAAAAGAGACAAAATGACCAGCACATTTATCTGACAAGTTTTAAGGTCAAATTTGTTCACAAAGAAGAGATATGACAGAGATACCTTTAATTTGGGAAGCAGTTCTCTTTCATAGGCTTATCCACACACGCTCGTATTTTGTCATTGATCCTTACAGATGATCCTTATATAAAGGACGAAGTGTTCCCCATCCACACATTCATACTGTCCCTGTTATCTTGAACTGGGCTCAGAACTTTCTGATTTCCCACCACATGTGAGCTTGGGCTCCTTTTGCAAACTGGTTGGAGTTAAGGATGAGGAAAATGGAATTCCATATGCCTTAGGTCTCTGTCCACAGTTATAAAGCCAGGTGGCTGGTCTCCTGACTTCCAGCCCAGTTCTCTTGGCCCCTCCCTGCCTGCTGCCTACAGAGTCAGCTCCCCTTACAGAGACCCCCTTGCAAGCTGTCTTCTGTATCCTGCTCCTGTGAAGCCCTGAGGCACTCTAGATAGGGGCAAAAGGAAAGGGAGACAGGAAAGTGGGTGCAGACATCTCTTCCATGACACTCGCCCCGCTCTGCCCTCTCCTCTCTTGGGAGCAAGACACAACCGCTCCTGATAGCACTATTTTTAGCACTCTCCTGGCTGTCAGCTCTGGGACGTGTTCTCTGTATGTTCCCCAGAGCTTTCCCGCCCTGCTGTCACTCAGGAGGAGGGAGGGGGACTGGCAGACAGCCCAGACAGTTAAAAGCTTTGGCATCCCAGGACTCTGGTTCAAATCCCAGCAGCCACCAGTAGCTGGAAGACCTTGGGCAGCTTGCTTGGTTTCTTTGTCTCAGTTTCCCCTTTGGTAAGTTGGACATCATGCTGCTGTGAGTTTGTTACTGAAGATTGAATGAGAGATGTGTGGAAAACACTTAGCACCAGCCTGGCCCATGCTAGATGGATGTTCATTCCTAGCTCCATTTACTTTCAGGGCCTGCTACAGGGTAGCCCCACAGCCCAGGGCTGGGTGTGAAGGTTGTGCCCTGTAACAGGGGCAGTGCCCTTTGGCAGCTCACTCTAGGATTCCATAATCTTTAGAAGTGGCCTCCAGCTGTCCCAGCCAGGACATAAACCAGCTGTCTCTTTAGTCCTTGCAGACATCTTCAGACATTTCAGTCCTTCTGTTCTGATGCCTGTGTGTCCTCCTAGAAAGAGTGTTGTCCCCGACAGTGGTGCTGAGTAAGTCTCCTTTATATCTCTCTCCAGGGCTATGTATTCCTGCTGGTCTGGGGTGTGTAGCTGGGAGAATTCGGGGCATTAGTAAAGTCAAAGAGGCTTTAAAAATAGAGGTCATTATTAAGTCAAAGTCAATGCCTCTCCAGTGCTGAGTCTGTCTAATGGGTCTAATTTTAAAAAGCAAGTCAATGTCTGCCCTTCAGAAGCCAGGGGTCCAGCTTGACCTCAGGCTCAGAGACTGGCTCTTGATTGAGGTAAGGCCCAGACTTCCAGACCCTCAAAACAATATTTTTATGATTTTTTTTCTGTTCCCCTCTCTCTGCACAGAGACCTGTGGACTCAGGCTAAGGAATTGGTGAGACACTTGAAAGAGAACCCGGTAAGCATCCATCTAACACTGACGAGGTTGAGCTGCCTCTGTCTGCCACAAGGTCATCAGCCCCATCCCAGGAATAGTCATGGCCTCACTCCATCTTACCATAAACACAGCAGCCAGTGTGACCTGGGCTCTTCAAAGGCACCTTTTCCACCCTGACTCTCTGAAGGTCACTAGAAACAGGGCCACCTCTCATGTTCAGAATGGTTTTCTGTGTGGTGCAACTGCACGTTGGCAGATGACTTCTCACATAGGGAGGTGGTTGGGTTCCAGAGTGAGCTGGCTTGAGTTCAAATCCTGAACTTTCCACCTGTGGGTGCTGGATAAGGCACTCAAGCTCCCTAAGCCTCAGTTTCCCTGCTTATGAAAGGGGGTAATAAAAGAGCCTGCTGCATGAGGTTTACAGAGGATTAAATGAGGTAGTGGAGGTCCCTGGCACAAAGTCAATGCTCAGTAAAATTCTATAGTGCCACTTTTTTTTTTTTTTTTTTTTTTTTGGCACTGGGGATTGAACTCAGGGGCACTCAACCACTGAGCCACATCCCCAGCCCTATTTTGTGTTTTATGTAGAGACAGGGTCTCACTGAGTTGCTTAGCGCCTCGCCATTGCTGAGGCTGGCTTTGAACTCGCGATTCTCCTGTCTCAGCTTCCCGAAGTGCTGGGATAGCTGTCACTGTCATTACCATGTGATTGCTCAAAAACATAAACTTGTAATAAGCATTCTCTGATCTTTTGTGATGCCTGTATGGGCAAGTATCAAATCAAGGCAAGCCTTATACCAAGCTGGTTCTAACCAAGCACTGAGCCTGAATTCCTGGAGCCAAGGGAAGCTGTTGTCTTAGCCAGCTATACATACATTAGAGTTCAGGAATTAAAGTGGAGGTCACCCCAAGACACATAAGGACAGCACTCAATGCAGGAGCTGTGCCACAAAGACTCAGTTTCCCACTAAGAGTTGAATTCCAGAATTTTCTTCTTCTTCTTCATCATCATCATCAAATTTTCTGCAAAATATCTGAAAGGTTCTGAATTCAGCCTTATGATTTTCCAGATGAGGAAACTGAACTTTCAAGGAGTCTTGTGACTAGTTCAAGTTCACACAGATAGTTAGAACCCAACTCTAAAATACATAATTCATAGTCTGATGTTCCTCAACTACACTGTTCTGCCTCTTAAAAAACAAGTTTGTTTTTTCTTACATAAGTAACACATTGTCATTAAAGAAAAATAAAAACAAAGACAATATTAATAGGAAGGATAGTAGAATGAATTAGATATTATTACCCTATGTGTATATATGATTACATAACTGCTGTAACTCTACATCATGTACAACCAGAAGAATGAGAAGTTATACTCCATTTATGTATGATGTGGCAAAACAAATTCTATCACATATAACTAATTAGAATAATTTTTTTAAAAGCACGAAAAAGACTATTAAAACCATCCTTACACCTCATACCCAAAGATAATTACTGCTAATAACTTTGTATATATTCCCTTCTATATTTTTCCTAAAGATATCTGCATATCTCTATATATTTTATAAAACAGGGATATTACTAGATGTAGATAGTTTTTTAGCCTATGTTTCTTAATATATATTTTCCTATGACAACAATTACATTTTACAGGATTGTTTTAATTGCTACATGGTGTTTCATCTTATGAATGTTCCATTATTTACACAGTAATCCCCTATTTTAGATGTTTATTTGTTTCTGGTTTTTCATTCCTATAAACAAGGCCTCATTGTAACTAAATCATTTTTGTGTCCTTGTTTCTTTAAAATAAATTTTGGGAAATGAAATTATTGGATCAAAAGGTATGCACTTTAAAGAAAAGTTTTTGATATTTTGCCAAATTGCCTTCTAGAACAGTTATACCACTTGAGACTCCCACTGTATACTTCTTTTGACAAAAAAATTCCATAAATATGATTGTAAGGGGGTGGTACATGAAATTGAAAGACATGAAAAGAAAGTTCTTCTGGCTTAAGATCTTACCATTGTCTCTTTTTTTATGCAAATGCTCTTTAGCAACTTGACTTTCAACATGACTGGAAACTCATCAATGTGTTCTTCAGTAATACAAGCCAGTGCTACCTGTGTCCCTTTGCTCAAAAGGTAAACAGCCCACGGAGAGGCTGAGGGATTGCGAGTGCTGGGGTGGGTGTGTGGAGTGAGCCAAACGTGTCTGATCCCTACCTAGAAATAGGGACTGAGGCCACCTATTTCAGAATTAGGGCAGTTGGAAAGTTGAGTGGCTGAGCGAATAGATAGATGCTTAAGGTGTTTTGTGTTTGCATTTTTATCCAACTTTTTTCTTTTATTATTACGGTAACATACAGGAACACAAAAATGACCCTCTAACCATTCTTGGATATATAGTTTGGTGGTTTAAATACATTCATAATGTGCATTCCTAATATCACAGGGGACAGGTGTTTTTGACCTACCATCACTCATATCAGGAAAAGGAAAATAAGACATAGATAAGCTAAGTCAATGGTCATTCTACAGCTAAGGAAAATCAACTTCCTGACTGGTTTAAAATCATTTTGCCTTTCTTATTTCTAACTTCACATAAATACTGACTTTAGGAAATGAAGCAGACAGGGACTCTGTTGTCACCTTTCGTTATGAGCGCTAGTGGTGATGGGAAGGCTCCTGTTCACCAGGGTCGATTGCACACTGTCCCTGTATTCCTCTAAGCACATCTCAGGTATGAGCTTGCCCTCAGTGGGTTGTCAAAATGTGCTCTGCAGAGTCACATGGGGGCTCTGGAGGTGCCTTTGGGGGCAGAAGTTGACCTGGTGGGTTCCAGGTCCCACCTGTCTTCAGAAAGTCACTCTGCCTTTACCTGTCTCATGTCAAGTGTTTCTTGAAAGTTCATAGGAAAACAAGAGTTTTACCATGAAGAAGGTTTTTTTTTTTTTTTTTTTTTTTGGTACCAGGTATAAACCCAGGGGCACTTAACCACTGAGCCACACTCTAGCCCTTTTTAATGTCTTATTCAGAGACAGGGTCTTGCTAAGTTGCTCAGGGTCTTGATAAGTTGCTGAGGCTGGCTTTGAACTCATGATTCTCCTGCCTCAACCTTCTGAGCTGCTGGGATTACAGGTATGTGCCACCACACCTGGCTGACAAGAAATGTTAAAGTACTGTCCAGCCCTAGGACCCAGAATTCTCTTCCCCTGAGAATTTTGGGCTCCTTCAGTGAGGATCAGACAAAGAATTGTGTCCCCACTTGTTCTTTTTTTTTTTTTTTTTTAAGATTTTACTTTTTAGTTGTAGGTGGACACAATAGCTTTATTTTATTTTTATGTGGTGCTGAGGATCGAACCCAGTGCTTCATGCGTGCTAGGCGAGCACGCTACCACTGCGCCATAACCTCAGCCCCCCCCCCCCCCACTTGTTCTTTAGGACTTTCTTAAGACCAAAGCCCTAAGAGAATGGCATTGGAAACCATCCACTAGGCAGTTGCGATGTCTTATCTTCAGAGGTAAATGGTAACCAGGCTCATAGCAGTGCACATGATGCTTTTAGGGTCAGGATGCTTGCCGCTGCTCCCTAGTTCAAGTCTAGTTTTATTAATGAGTAAGATAAAAAGCCAGAAGAGAAAAAAAAAATCTATGACATGGTGATAAAACATAGACACATATTCATTGCCAATGCCATTGCCAATGCAGTGTTTTGGAGGAGGCCCTGGCAGTGTGATTCAAGAGACCTGAAACATTCTTATCTTTGGCTCAATAATCATCTTCCTTGGAATAAATCCCAAGGAAATAATTTATTAGAAAAAGTTAAGCCTGATCTCTGATTATAGACAATCTTCTGAATCTGGAGAGAAAAGACACCTTGGGAGAATTTTACAGACTTGGAACTCAAGGAGTTTATATGACATGTGACCTTATAGAAAAGGGACATTTTATAGGAGCATAATGTCTTCCACTAAGAAACAGGGACAGTTGATAGCCTAAATAGGAATCATTTAGGAATGACTGGGTGCCAGGAATGACTGGGTGATCCCAGGTCCCATCTATAGCCATGAACCAGCACTTTGATTCAGGGGCCACTAAGGCAGGGTTTTCATTTTGAGGACAGCCAAGTAGGGCTTCCCCAGCCCCCTAGGGAAGGTGAATGTCCTGAGTGTGGAGCAGATGGACAGCAAGGACACTTTTAGGCTGAGTTCCCCGGGGTTCTTCAGGAGGGAAAGCATGATGCCTAATGTCATGCTCAGAGAGAGACTCGGATGGTACGAGACAAGATTGAAGGCTTTGTCACTGGCCATTGGACAGCCCTAGCTGACTTGGCTGCCCAGGGGCAGCCTTGCACCAAAGCAGAAAGACAGGAGAGACAAGGACTTTGCATTCTCTTGCATGCTGCAGGCTGAGGGCTGCCCTCCCTGCAACCCCTACCTGGTGATTGGCAGCTGTCTCTAGAGTCCTTGCCTGTGCCCCCCAGGAAACAGAACTGCTCTGGGCCTTCCTTATCTCCCTAAGTTGCCTCAGGGGACAGCCAGTGTGCTGGCAGCTTAAGAATTTGTCTTCTTGTAAATTTTATTTATTTATTTTTCAGATTGGACAGGTAAGCCTGGGTTGATTTTTGAGGGGATTTTACTTGTTTATTTTCATTACCTGCAAGGACGAAGGGGGTATGTGTTGGGTAAGTAGCAGATGTGTTTAGACTCAGGTGATGGAACCTTCCTGTCATTCCATCAGCCCCTGGGAAGAAATCTGCCACCCCTTAATATGAGCATCAAAATTGCACCAGGGTTTTCTGACCTTGGTCTAACCTTGGGTTCGCCCTTTCCTGACATGGAACTTCTTACCTGGGGGGAGTTTGGTTTTTTCCCTGGTGGATGATGGTTTGGGGAAAACCAGAGAATGGACCAAACCCAAAAAGCAAAATGAGGAAGTCCAGGAACTCTAGCTCCTGGGGAGTCAGGGTCTCTATCAGGCCTTTGCCAGTGGCCTCTCCTGGTGGGCTGGCCTGAGACCTGTCATGCTCAGCCTTATGTCCCCGCTGCTACCTCCCTTGCTCAGTCCAGTGCTCCTCTCACAGGAAAGGCAGTTGACGAGCAGCATGGACAAGCTGGCTGGGATGCTGGACTACCTGCGCCAGGAGGTGAGGATGCGACTCCCCAGCCCCGTGGGACCTTGGGCAAGCTTCCTCCCAGGCATTTCCTGCAGTGCTTCCAAGGGCTGGCAGGCAGCTTCTGGTTTACTCTCAAATGGCCTCTGCCAGGTGGGGAGATGGGCTCCTGAGAAGGACAGCAAGGCCCTCAGGAAAAGCAGATCTTCTGAGGACCCTGTCCTCTTATCCTCTAAAATGATGAGTGCTCGGGAAATAGCACTTTGCTCTTACAAAGGGTGTTTCTGAGGAGGCTCAGTTCCTCCCAGGGACCCGGGAGGCTGCTTTTTTTTTTTTTTTTTTTTTTTTTTGAGGCTGCTCTCTGACCTGGTCTGGGGCAGTGACCACCAGGGGTCTTGAGGAATTGCAGAGCTTCTCTGTCTAGAGCCACCAGGAGAAGCTGCAGGTTCTAAGGGGGCAGCACAGTACTGTGGCTCTGCCCCGCCCCACCGTGCTCCCTGGGGTCTGTGGCTCCTTGATGCCATGCTGAGAGGTGCCCTGCCCACCAGCTGCAGGGTTGGCAGCTTAGAATCAACCTCAACCAAACATCTCCCAAAGGGCTAGTCTGCTTAACCAATAGGTGGCCCCCCACAACCAACTCCAAATAAGGGGTTCCAGGGAGCCCCTGGGAAGCCATGTGACTTGGTAAATGCTCACCTTCCTATCCCTCATATCTTCCTAGGTCCCCAAAGCGTTTGTGAACCTGGTGGATCTCTCTGAGGTTACAATCATGTCACGCGGGCATCAGGGGACTCAGCTCAGGTAAAAGGGGTAAGGGAGTGGGACCAACATCTGCTGTATCTAGGCACTGCAGGCGCCCTCCATGTAAATCTATCCCATGAGGAGACCCAGACCATGGAGACCCGGGAGAGGTTCTGCAGCATGTGTGAGCTCACACGATAGCAAGTGGCAGAGCCAGAGTGGGGAGAGCCACTGCCAAGTACTGTTTTGGGAGTTAAATTTGGTCTGGTTGATGTAGTGCCAGACCCCCTCTCCCCTTGCCACCTCCTGCAACCTCCAGAATGATTTGAGAGTTTAAAAAGTGAGTTTAACAAAACATCTCTAGACCAAGAGGTGTTACTTCTAGAAATTGGATAGAAAATAAATGTAGCCTAAGTGTATTTTAACTTCTCAGAACTTGATTCCCATGTATTTCTAAAAACTTTTATAGAATTTAAACTATTTGGATCCATATCCTAAAATCCTGGCTTTGAACCTGGAAAAGAGGTTCATGTGGAAAAAGTCAGGAAGAACAGCTGGAGAGAGGAGAGAGAGCCAGAGCTGAGGGAAAGGTTTGGAAGGGGAAGGAAGGAGAAAGAGGTAGACGAGGAAGGATGGGATGTGGGTTTCTGGGATGAGGAGCAAATGAGAGGAAGAGGAATCCCAGGAGACAGAAGGAGCTGGGGAACACCTTTGCAGCCCATCCCCACCTCCTGGGGACAAGAGCTCTTCTAGTGCCTCCTCACTGTTCTTCCCCTCCCAGTATTTGCCTCTTCGCTTCTGCAGCCTTTAGACTCCAGCTAGCTCCCTAAACAACTGCTGGAGGCAGCCTGGATACCCTGTGCCTCCTGTCCCTGCATGTGCGCGTGCGCAAACCCACATGCACTCAGTTCTCTCATTTCTGACTCATTCTGACCTGCAGCAGCCCCAGACCAGAGGCCTGCAATTGCTCAGGGGAGACTTCGAAGCTGGCTAAGGTTATAATGCAGTGGTCCTATCAGGTGAGCCCAGTGGGAGCCCGAGCTGCTGGCTCACAGGTCGGGGTGGTCCTGAGGGGGATAGGGATGCTGGGAGCAAAGTGTTACGTTTGCTCCAATGGGACTTCTTCAGCTGAATTCAGGACCAATAGTCAGGAGCTAAAGAGACAGTAGCTTTGGTTCACTGTGATGAGCCCCTATTCCCATGTAATTCACTGCGGTACAGGTGGGTGGGAGTAGGCGCCATGCCGAGGCCCTAGACAAGAGAGTGGAGAACTTTGCAAATTCATGCTGAAATGCTTTTTGCCTTCATTTCCACTTGTATCACCACACCTGTGGCTGGTGATCTGGTTTTGCCCAGGTGGTACCTATACCCCAGACACAGCCCCAAGACAACCCAGGGCTTCCAGAGACGTGCATGTCAGTTGGCAGAGAGACTCCAACAGAGTCTCGAGGGCTCAATGAAAGCCATCCTCATCCTTGTGAGCAAACACCTCAAACCATGACTCCTACGAACATGTTAAGATGATGATTTCTGTTTAGGAGGAAAGTTGTAAATGATGTTGTGTGACACTTCTTCCACTCCAGAAATGACATTGTTTTGTAGTGGTTCATGGCCCGTGCCTCTGCAGAAATCAGACCTTGAAGAGAGCCTGGGGCCCCCATGGCATGTAGGGCTGCCTTATATTCTTGAACTTCCAGAGAATCCTCTTCAGCTCCCTCTCTGGTCTTACCTGATGCTGGGGTTTCAGAGGCAAAGGAGAACTGGGTTTAGTCCATCAAGGTCCCCAAAGCGGGAGGCAAGAGGGACCCTCCCCATAGCTTGTTTGTGTACCATGCATGATGGGAGACGGAGTAGGGGCTGCCTGAGAAGCCCCTGGTGGGGCTGAGCCAGCTCTGGCCGGCTGGCATCCCTGCATGTGCCCCTCTGCTCTCTTCTTCAGGAAGCCTGGGAAAGCTTCCTGTCCTCCAGCAGGTTCAATGGGCAGGAGTCCTTTGCAGTGGTTTTCCAGCCCTTCTTCTATGAGATGTCACCACCCCTGGTGAGTGAGGGGCAGGGGGCCACAGGAGCATGAATGAGGAAGGACAGGGCCATATCTCTGCTCCTGCCTTTCTCTCCCACCCTTCCCCTGGCAGAAGCCCCAGCCCAGTCCAGCTTTTCAAAATCCAGGATACACAGTCTCAGGGGGCAGTGCTGAAAAATTCTCTTATGCTTTCTTACACAATTTTCCCAAGGGGTTGCATAGCGGCATGAGCTTGGGTAGCCCAAAAGAAAAAGAGCAGGGACACAGGCCAGAGGGCCCAGCTTCCAACTAGGGCTCTGGAATAAGCTAACTGTGTGACCGTAGGCAAGTGGTTTGATCTCTCTGTACCTTGGCTCTGCATCTATTAAACCAGGACTGTTATTCCTATCCACTCCCTCTAGGGTGATTGTCAAGGTCGCATGAGCTAATAAATAGGGAGAACTCGGAACAGTGTCTGGGGCTTGGGAAGTGCTCAGAACCTCTTAGCTGCGGTGATTATCAGGCTGGCATTTCCACGGGTACCAACGCTTCCCCTTCCTCTGCACACTCCTCCACCTCCATCCCTGAAGGGAGGGGACTTTGTATTTTCCCCTCCCCCAGGTCATGGGGTAAGAGTCCACGCAGATCACTCAGTCCTGGGGTGGATCCACACTTAACAAGGTTTCTGAGGGCGCCTGGAGATAGCTCTGTCTCCAGGCTCCGAGCTCACGCCTATGAGGATCACCGTGTCAACTCCAGGGCTCACCGACATTTCAAGCAATGGTTTAGGAGGCAGAAAAGGAGAGTTAACCTCCCACCTCACTCACCATCCTACTCCAACCACACCAGATTGCTTCCCTGCCACCTGCTCCCTCTGCTTCTCTGAATGCCACCATATCGCTGAGGGGAGGGCCTAAGGGACAGAGTTGGACCAGGCCACCCAGCTCCATGCTAGGGAGTGTCAGCATGTGCAGAGGCCATCACACCCTGGGGGCACACAGGCTCCTATTCTACCTGCTTCTCTTCCAGGAGAGGCCCCTGCACCAGGATCCTGCCACACTCGCCCTGAACCTCTGGAACAGCATGGTGAGTGGATGGGAATGGGGCTCATGCTAGCCTGGGGGTGGCCCACAGGAGGGGCAGGGTCACCATCCCCACAGAGCCCCTTCTGCACTGCACTGAGGAGGAGATGCAGGATGTCAGCGAAGCTCGGAGATGCAGGCCCAGGTCTCCTCTGAGGAGTTTGACTCATCTGGTCCCAGGGCTGGGCTGCCATCTGCCAATGACAGGCTTGACCCACTGTCCTGCTGTCCCTAGAAGAAGGGCCATTTCCGTAGAGTCAGTGTGGAAGACCTCTGCTTTAGTGGGGTTCTGGGCATGGGGACCCTTGGACATTTCTGTCCAGCTGTCCTCATACTTAGATAGCCTTGTGCAGATCTAAAAGCCCAGGGTGGTGCCTGGAACCAGCACAAGCTTCAGAGCCGTGAAGACCTGGATCCCCTCTCAAATCCGAATCCTCTCTCACAGCTGTGTAAACTCAGGGTCTCTGCTCCTTTCTGCAAAGCTCTGACTGTGACCCCAACCTGTGTGTCCAGTGTGTGGCTTGCTTCTGGCCCACAGTGACTGCTGCTCTTTGTAGTGTACTGATGACACTCTTCCCCACATCCTGAAGGCACCAGGGGTCTTGGGGTTAGTGGGTGGATAGAATGCCATGCAAGGCTTGGAGCCTTTCCAGGGCACCAGGCAGAGGCCTCTTTTTGTCATTTATCCCCCCCCACCTCCACCCTCAGAGCTGCCCTATTTTTAGAATTCTAGTGACAGAAATTTGTTTTTCTTCTTCCCTGGATTAGAAACATTTCTTCCGGCTCCTCCACTGGTGCGCTCTCTGGAGTACACGAGCAGCTGCACTTTGGCACGTGTTTGGCAGGGAGCAGAGAGGGAAGGGGAGCCCCGCCCCCGGCAGCCCCTGCAGAGGGAGGCTCACTGTCCTTTGGAAAAAGCATTTGATTTCTTTGAACAAGAACACTATTCAGTGGTTCTGATCTTTGGGTAGGAAATTCCCTCTGGAAACCAGTCCATTGATGAGCTTCTATGGGGGGCAGAGAAGAACTTGGCCCTTCCAGTGGGCCTCCTCCCTACCTTCTCTCTGGGGGAGAAGGCTGATTGTTCCATCTCAGTTAAATCTCCATTCTTGTCCCATGTCACCTTTCTCCCAACCAGCAAGTGGGCACCTTCAACACACCTGTTTTATGCTGGGATCCAAGGAAGATCTAAGAGACACCAAGGGTGGCCTCCATCCTCATGGAGCTTAAGGTGTAGCTGGGAAGGTCAGGTGGCCAGCAGGGATGTGCCAGACTGTGTACCCAGAGGCAATATGGACGGGGATGAATGGGATTAGAAGAGGCAGAGGGTGTTGGGAGAGATGGGAGAGGGCATTCTCAGCCAGAGGACCTTTGTGCGCAAGTTGCATGGAGAAAAGAATAGACCAGATACAGAAGCAAGGGGTGAGAAGGACGCTGGGCCAACCAGAGAGGAAATGTGGGGGTGGTAATCAGGCCCAGAGAACACACAAAGCCCTTGAATGCAAGACAGGGGAGTCACTGGAAGGAGTGGACTGGGGAGAGAGCTGGTTCCTTTCTCTCTCTCCTTTCATCATGTTATTCATTGTGCTTTGTGTTGATGGCAGCAGTGATGATGACCACTTTTATTGGGCTGCCAAGGGACGTCTCTATGCACACAAATAGACATGTATGCCCAGGTTCTTCTAACCCACTAGAGGGAAGTAGGGATACAGGGGGATAGAAAGTGTCACTCTCAAGGCCAAAGGCCTGGGGCACAGTTCCAGAGTGCTCTAAGAGGAGGTAGCGGCTTTCCTGGCCAGGCAGCTATCCTACTCTCTCCAGACCTGGCCAACCAACCACAAGTCCACAGACCCCAGCAAATCCCTTGTGGCTTCTGAAGCCCAGGAGGAAGGGAGGAATCCCCTGTGTGTCCTTTTCCCAGTTTCCTTGCTGGCAAAATGCTGGGCCATCCCACAGCTCTGCTGGAACTCATTGACAGCTCCTACAGGCCCGAATCCATCCCTGAGAAATCAGGAACATGACAGGTTAGGGTTAGGGTGCTGGGCAAGGAGCCAGAAAGCCTGAGCTTTGGTCTAGGCCCTCTTTTCATGGTTTCTTGAGGCGAGTCCCATGGTCTTGCTGGGTCTCCATTTTCTCTACCTGCCAAAAGAGTATAATGACCCTCTGCCAGTCTCAGGGGGCTTGTGAAAATATGGAAGCCTTTGCCCTCCACCCCATGCCCTTCAGTTCACTGACTGTTCCCCTAGAGCACAGGGAGGGCAGGGATCTCTGCTCTACCTCCTTGATTCTGTGTTGGGCCTGTTAGGAACCACCAAGGTAAGGGCCAGGTGTGAATATTCTATACCCACATTCACAGACACATACCCCTGGTGAGAGCCCCTGCTGGGCAGGAGCAGAGAGGGCCAGCAGAATCTCTGTGACCACAGGGATCTTGTCTACCACTTCTGTCCTGACCATACCCAGGACACATTTGCAGGAAGAGGGTTCGCTGCAGCCCACAGAGCCACATGCTGCTGTGCATAGGCCACTGAAAGTCTTTCCTCCTTCACCCAGACCTGGGGCAAGTGTGAGCTCTGAGAGCTAGAGAAGAAAAAGTTCCACATATCCAAAACATGCCTGGAAGTGTCCCAGTTGCACAGGCCCCCACCCCACCCCCAGGCAAAGCTTGAGCTCCTGGAACAGAGCTGAGGAAGACTTTGTGTTTGGAACATAACTCATGCCCTAGGGCCTTTCTGCTGCTGCCTCAATAATTTCTCAGAATTCTTACTCAATGATGGCATTGGAGGGACCCACCCTTAGGGAACTAGTCCCAGATCTTTCCAGTAATCACTGATTCCCACCTTAGACCAAGCCCTGAGTAAGTTGCTAGAGCCACAGGGCAGGGTAAGGAGCAAGAAGGATGTATGTGGCTAATTCAAAGACATTTAGGACAAGGTTCTTCATTGAAATTGATTTATTGGGAAGCCCTATAAATTTTCCTTCTTTGAGATCCTTGAAAAATAGGCTCAGCTTTACCTATTCTACCAGAATCCTTCAGATACTGCTTGTTCAAGGTTACCTCCCAGATTATTTTATTGTTTAAATTCTTAAAAGATGGGGGAGAGAATGAAAGCAAGACAGATTAACACATGGCCTTCAACCCAAGCCCACTGAACATGCCCTTTGCAAGTAGCCCTGAATGTCCTGGGTGGGACCTTCCATTCTAGGAGCTGCCACCATCAGAATAAAACTGAAATAAGAGCCAGGCGCGGTGGCTCAAGCCTGTAATCCCAGCACTTAGGGAGGCTGAGACAGGAGAATCATGAGTTCAAAGCCAGCCTCAGCAATGGCAAGGCGCTAAGCAACTCAGTGAGACCCTGTCTCTAAATAAAACACAAAATAGGGCTGGGGATGTGGCTCAGTGGTCGAGTACCCCTGAGTTCAATCCCCAGTACCAAAAAAAAAAAAAAAAAAAAAAAAAAACAAATAAGGAGGGGAGCCCAGTTCCTTCACAGCCCCAGAGCTAAAGAGCTGCCACTCCTTTTCCAAATGTGAGTTTAATTATACCCTTATCTGACTCTCCTTCCATTGGGTTAAGCCAGTACCAGGAGGGGTAAAGTTCCTTCCTGGTTCCTGTTCACGGAGCACAGATGCTGGATAGGAATCGCTAAAGGATCTGAAATCCTATGGCAGATGCAGACCTGTGACTGAGCCAGACGGGGTAGCCCAGCCTGTAGCTTCCTGCATCCCCTGCCAGAGTCCTTAAAGAGGGACATAAAGGACAAAGGTGTTACCAGACCCTTGCACCTTGGGCAGCAAGGTGACATCAAAACAGAAGGCTCCCAAATAGTAGAAAAGGGCACATATAGAGAAACATCTGTGATTCCTCAAAGCCATTGCATTTTCTTTTAAAGCATTTATCTATGTATACTGGATTATTTAAAACAGCAACAAGAACTTTTTAAAAACCTCCCTTCTTCATCTAACTCTTCAACTGCCTTCATTTCTTTCTTAGATACATTTTTTTTTTCTTTTTTCTTTTGGGTACTGGAGATTGAGCTCAGGGGCGCTCGACCACTGAGCCACATCCCCAGCCCTATTTTGTGTTTTATGTAGAGACAGGGTCTCACTGAGTTGCTTAGCACCTCACCATTGCTGAGGTTGGCTTTGAACTCGCGATCCTCCTGTCTCAGCCTCCCCAGCTGCTGGGATTACAGGTGTGAGCCACCCCGCCCAGCTCTTTCTTTGATACTTTTACCTAAGTTTATAATCCTTTGGTTCCCTTTCTGCTATACCATACACTTTTGAGGGGAGGGGAAGGTACCAGGCATTGAACCCAGGCCCTCAGGCATGCTAGGCAAGCGCTCTACCATGAGCTACACCCTCAGCCCTTTTTTAAATTTTATTTTGAGATGGGCTCCCTAAATTGCTGAGACTGGCCTTGAATTTGCAATCCTTCTGCCTTAGCTTCTGGAGTTGCTGGGATTACAGGCATGTGCCGCTGTGTTCAGCTTGTACCACGTACCTTTTGTCTATGTTGTTAGTAGCTTCAGGGTTTTCATTTAAGTGGCTGCCAATGTCAGAGTTGGTACTACATCACTCATTCCTAAATTGCTAGATATCTTGGTTGGCGGTGAGGGCCAAGCTGTGTTCCCCCTCACTGTGTCTCTGTATCCTGGTTAGAGATGTGGGATTGGCCTGACCCAGGCCCCATAATTGGCTTTCCTTGCAGCTGTGTAAACTGTGACTAGCAGAGGGACTTCATTCCCTACTGGGAATGGCAGTACATTATTGGCACTCATGTAGGTGATGGGCATGGGGTGGGGGGACGAGGGCAAGGACACGTACTGTACACAAAAGCCATGGATTTTCCCTTCCTTCCAGTACCTATTCTCCTCTCTAAGGGAAATTTCATCACCAAGCTGGCCAAAAGCCAGGTAGCAGGAGAGGACAAAAAGTTCCCCTCGATAATGGGCCCCCTTGTGACCAGGGAGCTGTGTGATCCAGTGCGAGAATTTTGTCTGGATCCAGGACAATAGTGTCATCGTCTGGCTATGACTAGCTGGTGAGGCTGGGCCCCACCTCACCCTCTCTGTGTTCAGTTCCTCCTCCTACACTGACAGGTGGGAGGGCCCAGGATGGCCCTTTAATACCAAGAACCCACCCATTCTCCTCAAACGGTGACTCTCCAACTTGAGCAGGCCTTGGAATCCCGAGGGGACTTGTTACAAAACTGAGGGCTGCACCCTAGCCCTGAGCTTCGGACAGTAGGTTTGGGATGGGAGTTGGCATCTGCATTTCTCATGAGTTCCGGGTGGCACTGATGCTGCTGCTCCAGATGCTACATGGGTGAGACCTTCTGTTCTAAAGGTCACCTTATTTTCTAGATGGAGCCAGTGGGACAGAAAAATGAGCCACTCAGCACAACAGAGAGGAGGCCAGTGAAATGTCCCTCTCAGGTACGAGGGGCTGGGCAGGGGTGAGGGACCAAGTGACTTTGCTGAGAAGTGGAGTCTTCCCTGACTGAGACATTAGCCCTCTGAGAGTCTCAGGTCTGTTCTTGGGAGTCCAGGCCCAGCTTTGTATGTGTGGCTGCCCTAAGGTCTACACTGGTCTAGAGCAGTTCTAGGAGAACCAAAGCCCTCCACACCTGTGGAAGGCACAGGAGCAGTCACTGATCATCTGGCCACCAGGGATGGTCCCCCTCACCTACTCTGTTTCCCTGGCTCTATGCCCCAGATGCTATTTCCAGCCCTCCCTCTCCCTCTGAGTGGAAAAGGAGTCAGGAATGATGACATCTCAGTGGTTGTGAAGGAGAGTCATTGTGGGTGTGTCTCAAATGTGCATCTGCTACGAAACAGGTGTACAATTCATGTTGCCAAATATGTAGACAAGAAAAAGACTGCAAATAAATAGATGAGATGCCTTCTACCTTAATACTAGTTAAATTTTTGGCTTTGTCAATGAATCGGTAAATTTTTCGTTATGAGGCAGTAAGAAGTATATAATCCACCCTGTTTCCCTCTTGGCTTTGGCTGCCAAGAAGCTTAAACTTAAGTTCTCTTCTCATAGAGATGCATGTACTTAGTTTGGTAGCACCAACATCCAGGGACGTCCAAGGTAAAGAGAGCCAGAGATGCTGACTTGCAAATGGGGCATTTCAAAACATCAGTGAGCTCCTTCAGGGAATGAATTAGAGAAGAGAGACCACACAATGGTTTTGTTGTCATTGAAAGATGATATGAATGCTCCTCATTGGCCAAAAGTATTGCTGGACGATATGCCCTGATTATTAAGGGATATAGATTTCTGGATCAGGGTTACAACATGTTACATTTCCCAGCAGGAGCGTCCCTATCTGTTCACCTACAAGAATAGCAACTACCGGAACAGGTTGCTAAAATCCCAAGGGAAGCTTGAGGTAAGGAAAGTTCTTTTGTGATTGACAAATGAGCAAATGAACCAGGGACTGCACCCCTTGTTGAGTCTTTGGAATGGTTCTTTCTGTCCTGGAATTCCATTTGCCTCTGGGCACACTGGGAGTTGCAGAAGCGGAGGCTGTGGAGGCTGCCTTACACAGACTGAAGTTCACTCAGGGCAGCCTTAGGGAGAGTGATGGATCTGGTGTGTGGCTATTCCTTTGGTGTCTGGAAACAGATCTTTTTACAGTACCCTCTTAGAACCACCTCGCCACCTGCTCCTGTGGCATGGTGGAGTATCCATGCTGCTTGGTATTGCTTGCTCCCAATTTTTTGGATGCAAGACAGGACTCCTCAGACCCTTCCCAAATGTCTGACAAGCTCTTCTAAGTAAATCTGAACCCTTGATCTGACCAGAAAGCCAGGGAAGGGCAGAAAAATGTGGTGCAGTCTGGAACCAGAGAGCATGGGGACCAAAAGGCCTCAGGGATTGTCCATACCCACAGAGGTCATGTCATACTCTCACATCTTGCTTAGGGCTTATCTCAGGTATGTCTTTCTGATATCTCCTGTGGAGATTAGAAAGGGCATTCTGCACTCCTCTGAGGAACTAATACTTAAAGGTGGATGCCTTTGTTCTTGGGGAACTGGGGAGCAAGGTGGGCCAAATTGAATTTGGGCCTAACCCTTGACTCCCTATTTGACAAAAGAGGGTAATGTTTACTCCAAGTGGTGAAAGCTAAATTGATGGCCTGGGCCTCCACTCTGTGTGAAGGACTTGGTGTGTCGACTTGTCCCAACACCATAGCACTGAGTCACATCAAAGAGGCAATATGGCATATTGGGGTAAGATAACTGGTTCCAGACTCTTCTGTTCACTAGTTGAGTATTAGTGAGCAAGGTCGTTGACCTCGCCATGCCTCAGTTTTTTTAACCTGGGAAATAGTGACAGTAATCATTCTACCGCAGAGTTATGAAATCACATGTTAATAAATACAAAGCATTTATAATATTTTCTGGCATAGCATGAGTCCTATGTAAGTGTTGCTATCATTATCATCTGATAGGAGGGAGTAATAAATTCCTTCAGGATATGCTTATTAAATACAGGCTATGTACTTTTAAATGCAGGCTCAGTGAACTATTTGTTGAATGAATAGATAGAATGATAGATTGATTCCAGGCATGGGAACAAAAGCCTATCTTGGGACATTACTTGTCCCAAGGAGCTCAGTCTGGTAGAGAAAGAGAAGAGTCAACCAGCAATTATAGCACAATGTACTCAGGACTGTCAATTCAAGTTTTTGTAGGGTATTCTGGGAACACAGAGGAAGAGAAACTAACTCAGACATACAGCTGAACAAAGCTTTCCTAAGGGTTCCCATGACCTTGGTCTTGAAGGTTGGCTAAGGTTGAGCCCAGTAGATGGAAGGGGGAGGAAACGGAAGCAAGGAAAGATGAAAGAGAGAGTAGGGATAACTGTTGTGGCAGGGCATGAAGACATGGGAGAGCCTGGAGACCTTGGTCAAGGTTTCCTAGTTTAGGATGTCGGGTGGCCTCTTAGGCCATGGGAGGGAGAATGGACTTCATGCTGAAGTTATTACAGAGTAGTAATTTACTTCTTCAACTAAAAAATACTTGTTGAGCATAAACTGTGCCAGTCACTGTTCTAGGTTCTGGGGATACACGAACAAAGAACACAGACAAAACTCCCTGGCTTCATGGAGAATTTGGGCAGGGGAGCACCAGCCATGTTGTATTGAGAGAGGCCACTCTGAATGGACTCAGAAGGCCAGAAGCTGATGGGCCAGAAGGTGGTGGTGCTGGGGAAGGCTGCAGTGTCCCAAGCAAGAAATAACCAAGGCTGAGCTCCGGCCAAGGAGGAGGCACTGGAGAGGAGGTGGAGGATTTGGGAGCATTCATGAAGGATGCTGTGGACAGTGGACTATGAGGGATGAAGGAGAGGGTGGAATATTAAAAGTCACCAAGTTTTTGTTGTTGTTTTTAAATCAGAAGTGATATTTTTCAAAATAGAGGCCCACTTCTGACCCAGTTTCCAATTTGGAAAAATCCATTTCTTTTTATTTCTCTGTGTGTCTCATTTCAGGTGAAAGAAGGAACAGAAATTACATGTCTTGACAAGGACCCCTCCAACACCGTCCCCACCTCAGGTACATCGCTTGCATCAGTGAATTTTAAACTCATTTGAGGCCCTGGAATCATCCAAATCAGAACAACCTCAGGATGGCAAGGTGTCCTAATCCCACACTATCTAAATTACTCCCGAGGGGATTTGCAAGGACAATAGAAATTGTTCTGTTTTGTGTATTTACAGGGGCATGCAAGTATTTGATTATTCTTTACCATATGATAGCACTGTTATCAGGAAGCATTTATTGAGCCCTGATCCCATGCTGGGTCATGTTGTGCAAAGAGCCCAAGGGTAGTTGAGTGAATTGAGGTCAATTGCCTTGAAAGCTAAGTGACTCTGTTCTCCATGAAAGGAAAAGTGCCTTTAAACAGAAAAAGCAAAGTTAGCCAGTCCATAATTCCCACCCAAGTTACTTGCGGAATGCACTCGAAGGGGTGCACAGTGCACACAGTTCCCACCATCATACAGATGTGCTATTCTCATGCCTCTCAGTATTTATTAAATGTCTGTTGTTGGGTTCTGAATATGAGACTCATGGAATGTTCTAGGCAGTCATCAGCAACCTTCTCAAAGAGGTGCTGCCTAAGGACCACCCCTTTTCTTCTAAGCAAGGAACCTAAGAGTGAAGGCTTTGTGCATGTGGCCTTATGTGATGTCACATGGTAGCTCTCATGACTTATTAGCCCAAGAGCATCAGTGCTATGAGTCAGTGTGCTTGATCCTAGAGGATGACTGGATGTGTCCATTTATTTGTTCATTTGTTTAGTAGAGAATTGTTTAATGCCTCTTGTGTGCCTTCCAGGAGTTTATATTGTAGTCGATCTATTGCTGTTCATGGCTTCAAGATTATCAAAAAGATAGAAAATTAAATTTGGAGATGTCACAGAGCCTACAAGGAATCTTCCTTAGATAAAAAGTCTTTGTGGTCAGATTGACTCCTTGTGCTGTGAGTAGAGCAAACAAATGCCATTGCCCTTCACACACATCTTAGCTTTGCACACTCAAATTAAGCCAAATGACTGGCAAGTAAGTTAAAAATCTTGATACTCACTCTGTTCCATGCTATAATACATACATAGGTCATTGTAATTTGTCTGTTTTCTGTTGCTATAACAAAGTACCTGAAGCTTGATACTTATAGAGAAAAGAGGTCAATCTACTCACAGTTTGGTAAGCTGAATGTCCAACATCAGGTAGCCTATCTGTTCAGCCTCTGGTGATATTGCCTTGAATGGGTCACAAAGTGGTAGAGAAATGGGAAGGGGATTGGTCATGTGTGGATATGGCCAAGTGCATGAGGTGACCTCGCTTTATAACAACACACTCTCATGAGAACTATTTCACTTTGTGAGACCAGCATTAATGTCTTCCAAGGGCAATGCCCCCAGTGACCTAATTACCTTGTACTAGGTCCCATCTCTTAAAGTAATACCACTAAGGTCCTAGCACTTGAATCTTTGCAGGACAAACCACATCCAAACCATAGAAGTGATACAGATCTTACACATGCATTTATCTCTAGACTTCTTGTCCCCATACTTGGTGATAATTCATTCCTATTGGTTAGTTTACCAACTGGATTTTAACAGTAATAATAAATGATCAACCTTCTACATAAGACCTCCTATGGTAAAAACCCATACTCAAAGATAGAGAGAGATATGTGTGTGTGTGTGTGTGTATATATATATATATATATATATCTTGATAGAGATAAAATGGCAATCTGAATGTTTTAATAGCCATAATTTTTTACAGTGAAATAAAATCTATTCCTTTTTAATCTTATCACTCTGAAAGGATGATCTATAAAGCATTTTGCAATCTTTCTGAATTATGTTTCTGTCATGGCAACCAATCCATTAGGACATATCTCAACATCTAAAAGCCAGAAAAAATATGAACCTCTTCTTTACCCCTTGACCCTGAAGATCATTGTGTTTATTGGTGCTTGGAGACGAAAGAGCAAGAAATTTCAAGACCTTAAAATCTGAGATCCCCTGGTGATAGGAGCTGTTTGAATAAACAGCTAGGTAGATTTAGGGTTGCCTGAGGTAGCTGATGTGACGGGGTTCATAACACTCTGCTTCCTCCACCTGGGGAGAGTACTCTTATATGAGTGTTCCAGATGCTGGTTCCCATCTAGAAAGTGTTATCCAGAAAAATGGCCACTGGTAACTGGACAATAACGAAAAATATGTTTCTATGACTAACCATACCTGTTCTAAGCATACTTGTGATCGATGAAGGATGATTGATAAGGAGGCACAGGGCCACTGCATCATTTTCCTTCGATAATTTTCATGTTTCTAGTGAGTTTTTTCCTTCTTCTGGAGACCATGTTTGCAGTCATGCCAATTCTGATATAAGTCTTGGAAGAACCGGTCATTCTATTTTGATACCTCCAATGCCTCAGCATATAATAGAAGCCAGTAACTGTTCAATGATTCTGAATTACTCTAATTCATCAAATCAATTCTCGGAGTTGAAAAACATCTAAAAAATCAACCAGACCAAAGTGACTTCCATTAAAATTATTTTGTCCTATGTTATAACTATTTCACCTTCAGAATTGTTTTCAAAAGCCTTCTTTGCAGTTCCCGTTTCTAATGTTCCTCTCAATCCACAGATGCATGGATCTAAATGTCACCCTAAGTGATATTTCATAATAAGATATTGCAGGTCATCACAGGCTGTGGCCTCTTACAGCCTGGTACCTCATTCTTCTCATGCTTCATAGCTCATGGGTGATGAACTTTATCCATTGATTTATGGGGCTTTGGGATGAGATATAGAGAATTGATATATGTAATTTTTTATAATCAATTGACATTCGATAGCCAATAAAAAAATAAATGCTTACAAGTTTTCCTTCCCAGTCAGTGCACACGTGCAATTTGCTGAGTGCTCTCTCTCATGGGCTTTATAATTTTGTAGTCACTCAAATCACTCTTTTATGTTACTAGCTGGCCCTCTCACACATGATTGGGATAGCCAAGAAAAAATACTTTGGGTCTAGTAGCTAACTTAAGGTTTTCCCAGTGAGAAGAGCTTTCTTCAAATCAGAGTGGCCACGAGTAGCCAGAGGGAATGTAGTTTGTTGGCTGTCTAGTGGAGCTGGCTATCTGAGGTCAAGCTATTAAGTCCATGTAGAGGGAAAATTTTGTAGCTTTTGAAAACAAGGCTCCACAAAAGCTAATTATATGTTGCTAACACCAATATGACAAGCCAGGATGATTCATTCATTTTAAACCATTGATTCCTGCCTTAGTTTCCACTATCACTTATTTAACCCATTTAGCAACATTGAACTCTTCAAAAACTAAAATATGCCCACTTACAACACCAGGTGGCCATTGCTAGCGGCCCCAACCCATCGTGAGACAGCAGTGTTATGTTCACATAGTAGGTCCTGAAACTGTTTCCATGGTCACCACCTGCTCGTGGCTCCTGTGAGTTGACCTAGCCTGCCATCAGGAAGTCATGGTGCCCTACAGGGCCAAGAGCCTGCTCATCTCCAGGTGCAGCCAGCCTGCTGAATAACTTCAAATTCATGCCCAAGACATTGATTTATGTTTACTTGTCCCATAGTAGTTATCTTTTAAAGCTTCAAGAGCTGTGAAATCCCTGTCACAGACCACATAGCCTTTACTTAAATACTTTTTAATTGATATATATATTTTTTTTTAATATTTTTTTTTAGTTGTAGATGGACACAATGTCTTTATTTTATTGCTTTGTACATGGTGCTGAGGATCGAACCCAGGGCCTCACGCATGCAAGGCAAGCGCTCTACCGCTGAGCTACAATCCCAGCCCTTGATATATATTTTAATTGGCACATAGTAATCGCACAGACTTATGGGTACTATATGGCATTTCAATACATGTGCAATGGTCAGACAAGACTAATTGGCAGATCCATCACCCCAGGCCTATATCATTTCTTTGTGAATACATTTCTTGAGCTTCTTCTGCTATGTGCAAAGTGTAGTCACATAAACTCATACCAAGGACTCCAAGGGCAGAAACAATGTTTCAGTGTGTGCCAGCAAACTGCCACCATCGTAGAAGTAATTTCACAGATCCTTAATATCAGAGAGTGAACGGGTTGGGCATCCCTAGCTGACAATTAAGAGCTGGCTTTTCAGATCATAACTGCAGGGGTTTAAGTTGTTGGGTTCCACACACCAGTGTGCCCAGCCCCGTTCCTGGGGGCAGCTTTCCAGGTACTGGGGACAGCTTCCCCCTTCCTTACTATCTTTCAATTTCCTCACTCTTCATAATACTTCATCAGAGCTCAGAGGGCCTTTTGATAAGAGGCTCCCTCTCTGGAAATCTTGATGAGTTAATGATATGTTTATCAACTTCCTCCAAGGTAATGGACAGTTTGTACCAGATAATGTTTAGCTAATCAGCCCACACAAATTTAATCTTATCTCTAAATAGTTCTTTTTCCAAGGAGAGCAATTTCTAAAACACTTTGCTGTATTTCCAATCCACGTCTTTGTCTATACGATGACATTACAAACTTCAAACCAAGGTCTACAGAAAATTAAACCAACAATAAAATCCCAGATAAGTCAACTCCTCCCACCCAGGCTGACTCCATTTGATTTACTATCTCCTGCTGAGAATCCAAGTGATCAAGTGGCGAATCCCCTCCACAAACAATTTGTCTCTCTTTTCCTACAACCCCCGACACAGAAATGGACATTGATGTGTGTTTGTATTTTTTCTATCCACTACAAATTTAGAGAAAGGAATGGTCAATTTCAGCCATCTTTTTAGCAAACCATAATAACAAAGCTTTTGAAACAAGTCTGTCCATTTCTTCCACATTTTACCAGCTTCTAAAGATTTTCCCTAACCTTTGCATACCAACTTGTGTTCAGATAATTCACTCTATTGTGGCAGTAAGAATGTAGTGATTCACTATCATCACTAGGAGCTAAAATAACCCACTCTTGGGTTGAAGAGCAGGGGGCTTATTTTCCATTTTGTGGACTTTTTTTTTTTACTTATAGCCTGACTCCTTCGAGAAGAGGTCATTTTCAAGGTTTCAAGCTAAGCTCTGTAGATGTGTTCTAATGTGTGCAGCTGGCTTTGTGATTTGATATAGTTCTTCTTACCACATAGTGTAGCTGTGGAAGGCTGGGAAGGGCCAAGCAGGTATAATCATGTAGAAGTGTGTGTGTGTGTATGTGTGTGTGTGTGTGTAAGGGTGGATTCAAGGCATGGTGACCAGGAGGAGGGAGGTCTCAGAAGGAGGACACTCAGTGAACCCACCCTCAGGCTTTACAATAGTGACTCCAGTTGTGTAGGAGCCAATTTGTACATAGACATGATGGAAATGCCCTGATCTTTTCATCTACATTTTTTTCCATCTTCATCAAAGATAGGTCACTGTCAACAGCTTCAAAAATAAAGAGTATCTTACCATTACCTCTCAAAGTGTGGTACCAGATAGGACTGGCAGCATCAGCAGTAGCTGGGAATTTGTTAGATGTGCAAATTCTTGGACCCACCTCAGATCTTCTGAATTAGAAATTCTGAGACCCAGCTGCCTGTGTTTTAACAAGCTCCTCAGGTGACTGATGCAAGATCAAGTGTCAGGACTGTTAATCTAATATTTTGCATACATACATTCAGAACTATAGTGTCAGTCTGTGTCCTATCACAGGAAGTAGCAGGGACTTTTTTCCAATGAGAGGAAATGCTCATGGGCGCGGCAGTTCCTCCTGCACAGACAGCATGGCCAAGATGTCTCGTGGAAAGAGACGAGACTCGAAGGTGCTTCTGAGTCTCCTTTCTGCTGAGTGCTGTACAGCCTGCTACGTAGATATCATTACTCAACCATGATTTGGCTGTTGAGGGGTACTATGGGTGGTATGTAGTCCGGCTACAGAAGTATTGCCTGCGATTCACTGCAGGTGTTAGAGTTGGCCTCAGAAAAGAAAGCTGCCCAAGAGGCCTCCTGAAGAGAGTTTCCAGTTTAATCCATCTCAAGCATTGGCCTACTTAAATGATGGGTTTCTTGCCCCAGGGTAGGCCAGTCCCTAACAGTGTACTAGGCTTCTCCTGAAGCATGGTAACTATTCTAATAATTTAGTGCAGCGACATTGTACCACCAGAGGTAACAGATCGCATGTGTGAGAGCAAAGATGGAGCCATGGCAAAGTCAGGGTGACCTTGGGAATAAAGTATTTGGGGGAGGGGGAAGGAAGTTTCTAACTCAAGGGATGGAATTATACATGGCATGAGGAATTCTAGGTGTGGTTCCCAAAACGCACTTGGAGTCATGTTGACATGTGTATAAGGCAAAAGGGGTAGGTCCACATAGGATAGATGCAGGTGTATTTGTAAATACACACATAGCAACATTCACGTTAATCACCTGACTAGTTAGCCAGGAACAAAAGACCCATAGCCCTAGGCTACCTTTCCAGTGTTATTTTGTGTTAGTCTCCTTCCTAAGCCCTTTGTTTAAACCAAATGGTACAACTAGCTGTGCTTTAGATACACGCATTTTACTCCACTATACCCACTTTACTCTTCTATCCACTACACCTGGCCCTCCCTCAGGCTCATCTCTCCATTTTCTGGGGCCTAATTCACATGCTGCCTTCTCTATGAAGTCTGTTTGGACACCCTCCTCTGCTGTGCCCCCGGAGGAGCCCATCCCTCCAGCTCTGGGCCTTCTTAATGCTTTGTACCTCCTACAGTGCTTATCAAGCCATGGTTTTCATAAGCATGGAGATATGGGATATAGGGATGCCCCCACACTCTCCATAGCCTTTGAGCTATGGGAGGGCCTTTTCCATTTCTGGTCACTGTGTTGTCCCAGCGGTAGCAGCCACTGCCTGGTGTTCAGCATGCTTGTTGTAGGAGTAAATAGCTACATGATGGTATGTGCTAAAATGCAAGAGATTCTTCAGAAAAACTAAGAATTTCTTTTTAAAATTTAAATGATAAATCCTACATAAAACAGTTTAGTTGTTCTTCCCCAAAAGGTTAAACACAGTGTTATCACATGACTCACCAATTCTACTCTCAGGGTAAATAGCCAAAACAATTAAAAGAAGTTTTCAAACAAATCTTTGCATACAGATGTGTATGGCAGCACAAATGCCCATGGACGCATTAATGGGTAAACAAAATATGGTATGTCCATTCAGTGCAATACTTCTCAGCTATGAAACACGTCACATATTGATATGTGAATAACATAGCTGAACCTTGAAATCCTCATGCAATGTAGAAGCAGCCAGATACAAAAGGCCATATATTGCACAATCTATTTATCCAAAATATACAGAATAAATTCATAGAGAAAAAAAGTAGATTACTAGTTGCTAAGGTCTCCAGGGAGGAAAGATGGGGAGTGATTTCTCGATGGGTACAGGGTCTTCTTTTGGGGTAGCCAAATGTTCCGGAACCAAATAGGGCTGCTGGTGGTACAACATGATGATTGTTCACCTTGAGGTAGGTTATGTTATGTGACTGTCACCTCAATTTAAAAAACATCAGTGGTTTCTTTCACTCTAGAGAAACTGAGTTGCTCTTTTATAGGGTGATGTAACATTTATCCCAAATGACACCAGAGCCTAGAATACATTAAGTATGGATTCCATCTCCACCACAATTCTTTCTTTACTTGAAAATAACTTTGTAGCATCTGTGTTACCCACGAAGCAGAAGATCCTCTTTTAGAGCAGGGTCTCCTCTTGAGCTCCTACCCCCTGCATCCAGGTTCCCCAGGGAGGAGACCCACAACTGGGCTCCTGGCTGCCATTGCTCAACCCTATCTGCAGGATGAGATTTTCAAATCTTTTGTCCAAGATGTGTTGCTATAAACTCACTTTCTCTCCATTTGCCTGGAAGATGTTCACTGGTTTTCGGGGAGAAGGTCCAGAGCTTTTTTCCCTACTTGCCATTCACTCTAGTCTGTATTCTCAGTTCATAGGCTGAAGGCGGCTGACATCAAGGTCATTGGAGCCCTGGGTGACTCTCTCACGGTAAGTCACTCTGATTTTAGAAGGGAGGGATGGGAGAGGAGGTTTCCATGGATTTGAGAATGTGGAGGAGGAAATGGCGAGAGGAGGTTTCACTCCTGGGTCTTAAAGGTTGCCATTTCGGGGCCTCGTCTCCTAGTCCTCCCCATTCTGTCTGTCTTTGCCCATCATGTTTTCCTGCCTCTGCTCTGACCTCCCCATTTCCCCTCCCCTGATGTTGGATTGAAGGGGAGAACAGGGAGAGAGAGTGAGGGTGGCAGAAGTGGCCCACCCCAAGTCACACAGCCCATCAGTGGTGGGACAGCATTGGGCTAGGTCTCCTGGCCATGGTGTAGAATGTGTTCAGACCCAGTGCTTTGCTTTGCCCATGTAGGAAAGCTGAGGGAAGGTGCTGAGGGGCCAAGAGGCCATGGGACAAGTGCTGATGGGGTGGGGGGTGCGAGGGTGAGGAAAAAGGTGGAGGTTCCAAAGATAACCAGGCTCACCTCTGCAGCTGCTCCATGGTGACACCCTAGACCTCACAAAGAGCAATCCACAAAGAACAGAATCAGGCCCTTGGAGCCTGGGTCTGGGGATCCTGGAGGTCCCCAGACAGAAGCACCCATCCAGTAGTTACTCATTACAGAGCCCAGCTGCTGTTCTCTGGACTCCAGAGAGCATCTAGGCAGTGCTGGCTGAGATGAGAATGTGGACCTCTGGAAGGCGGGCACCTGGAGGGCCAGGGACACCAGGGAACTCATGCCTCATTGTTCCCTCTCAGGCAGGCAATGGGGCCGGGTCCAAGCCTGGGGACATCATTGACGTCTTAACTCAGTACCGAGGCCTGTCCTGGAGGTGAGTGAGAGCACAGTAGGGCCCTGAAGACCCCAGAACCTTCTAGAAAGCAGTGCTTCAAGAAGGGGATGGGCCTCCTAGTTCTTTTCCATGACTAATTCTAGGTTTAATTTGAGGAGGGTAGTTACCAGCTTCCCCAAACCCCCATAGTCCCAAATATAGGAGGTACGATCTGAACAAGAGTCTGGGAGGAGAAACCACATACGTGTTTGGGTTGGAAATGCTTCTCTGTTTTCTGTTTCTCCCTCTGTGATATAATTTCAGAAGGAGGTAATGACCTGAGTAATGAGTGGATCCTGGCTTTGAGAACTGGAGTTGTATCTGAGACCCACTTACCCAGCTATATGTGACCTTGGGCACGTTACTTAACCTCTCTGAGCTTGTCTCTTCATCTTGGATGCAGGGAGGGATAATATTACTGCTCAAGCGCTGTCTAAGGATTAGAGAGAATTTAAGTGCCCAACCCAGTGCCTGACACAAAGTAGGTCTAAGCGGTAGATGGTATCATTGTAAATGGCCTTCATCTTACAGAGGAAGCAAGGCTCTAGAGAGGGCCAGTAACCTGTGAAAGATCACACAGCCAGATGGCAAAAGAACCAGAAACCAAGAAGATGGTTCCTGCCCCCTAATTGGCTCATTCCCCCACCACATATTACTTTAGGCAGACTGATCCTGCTCTACCTGTAATCTAACCACTGCCACAAGCTGTGGTGAGCATTGAAAGGCTGGCTCAGGTGCATTTGGCATTTCCGCAGCCTGGAATCTGGTGTCTCCATCCTGCACCGTCTCTAACGCAAGTGCAGAATCCCTGGCTTCCTTTTCATGTTGCATAGAGTTAAACCCTGAACACATAGGGAATCTTTTTGATGCCTCTAGCTGTACTTGGCATGGAACAAGGAAATATAGAAAAGCAGAGATTCTGGTCAAGGCCATATATTTCCATGCCTGGAAACCCATCTACCTTGGTCTCCTTGGAATTTTAGCACTGGATTGGGAGATGGCTTCTGTCTAGACCATGCCCTTTACAAATGACTTTTAAACAGGAAGAAAAAGAGCAGGGAAAAATTTTAAAATTGTGTTTTTACTAGTCATGGTAACAGGCTAGTTGGGGTAGGGCTGGCCACTGTACCTTTGGAAAACAGGGTGTGGGGAACCAACTTAGTCCCCGCTGCCCAGTCATTGGAGCTCAAAGTTCAAAAGCAAAACAAAAGCAGCCATGACAGCTTAAATCTATTTTTTTGGTTTAGATGTGACAATTTGTGGGAGAGGGAAAAGCATTGCATTCTGGGTAGCTTTTCAGCCCTTTACTTAAATGATGGGGAGGGGCCCAGCTCTCTGGCTGTTTTTCAGAAGGTCTGTCCTGATTGTGTCTGAAGCGTTTCAGCATTGCTGGCATTTTAAACCTCCATTTTCTTTCCTGGTTCCCACGAACAGTGTCGGCGGAGACCAGAACATCAGCACCGTGACCACCTTGGCCAGTGAGTAGCGCATCCTGGGGGCCGCGTGGCAGGCTGAGCGCACCTGCGCCCTCCGCTGCTTCTCTTGCAGCGCAGCGCGGGCGGCGGGAGCCAGCTCTGTGCAGTAGGGGGCGCTGCTTCCCCAAGGCTGCCCAAAGAGGGATTAAAACTTTGGAATTTGGGGTTTTAAAAAAGGAGGATAAGAGAGGGAGGAAAAGTTTTCTTTGTTCAAGGAGGAGTAAGAGAGGAAAAAGAGCTCATACAAAATCTTAGTGCAGGTTATTAAAAAATGATTCGAAAATGAGGAAAAGGGTGGGAATCCACTCTACTCTGCCTGTCATTCATTCTGAGCAGAACATCCGAGAGGCACAGAGAGAGGTATGGGCTGCGCTGCAATTCTGTGTGTCGCTTTATGAACCTCTGTGATTGCAGCAGCGAAAGAAAAAGCTTCTTTGTTCAGGCTGTGCAAACACAGCCGTGTTTGGAGCTTAACATCTTCCTTGATTACTTCACCAACAATCTGCTTGGAATTTTTTTTTTTTTTTTTTAAGCCTGGCTGCATTCTCTGAAGGGTCTTATTCATCTTCTGATTTTCTTTAGTACATACACATCACAGTACTTGTTCTTAAAGTACACCTGCAGTGAATGTTAATGTTGAATAATTTCCCCTAAAAGTCTTCTGGCTAATAAATTTGCCTGAGAGGGATTTAATTCACATTAACTAATTCACATTAACTTGTCTCCTAGATATTCCTTTGTAATATATCTTTAGAAGCTAAGAAATTACTTAAGTTATTTATTTATTCTTGTGGTACTAGGAATTGAACCCAGAGTTTTACACATGCTAGGCAAGTGCTCTACCACTGAGTTACACCCCCAGAACCACCTCCCTCTTTTAAAAATCAAATGTGTGTATGTATATATATGTATATACATGTGTATATGTATTTTTTATGACATTGAGAATTGAACCCAAGGACACTCTACCATTGAGCCATATCCCCAGTCCTTTTTTTTTTTTTTTTTTCCATTTTGAGACAGTGTCTTGCTAAGTTGCTTAGGGCCCCCCTAAGTTGCCCCTGTGAATTTGTGATCCTCCTATCTCAGCTTTCTGAGTACTATGAGCCACATTTTAAGTCACTGAGACTTTGATGACAGGGATGCTAATCTTCACGTAGGCAGAACTGATCAGACTTTACATTTGTTATCTGATTGGGTTATTGGCATATCATATTGAATTTAAATAAGTACAGTTCTGTGCCCCAAGTACTCCCTGTCCTCTTGATTTGTAGTCTGCACACGAGATCTATAAATAAGCTGCCCTATTGCTAGGCAATGGTTTAGGATGCTTTTGTGAGCATGATTAACTTGGGTGTGACGTGGCCAGCATATATAACAGTTTACTGGGCTTCCTCATTCCCAGGCTGTTATTGTAGACAAGATGATTGGAAATTATCTGGCTTAAGATCTTTTGCCAAAGTGATTTATGAAGCATTAAGGCAATGTCACCCTTCAGGTGGATCCCCCTGATACACTTTACCCAATGGAATGGTGGCTGTTCAGACTTTTCTTTGCTAGAGATGCAAAGACAGTTTGATTGTAGGAGCTGAATTCCTGGGGAAAATAACTATATGGAAATGTGTTAGAAATTTATGAGAATGTAAGGTCAGAAAAGAACCTCTGCCCAATCCCCTGTTCAATCCAATCCAGCATATATTCCACTGCTGGGTGCTCGGAAAATAGAACGATGTCCTGATGATATCACTGAAGTCTATTTGGTGGCATTACTCCCTAAAGACAGGCATGATTATCTGTGAACTGATAATTATAGCCACAAATAAAACCTAGGGAGAAATAAATAAGAAGACTGCTAACTCTCTCTTCTAAAAAGGAACTTCAAGAACCAGATTCTATCAGGTAAGGAAATGGGATGGAATGTTCCTGGCAGAGATAACTGCATGAACCAGCAAGTTCTTGCCCTTTCCAGTGTATCATTCCTTCCTATGACATTCCGGCTGAATAGCTGAATAGCCTGTGCTGGATTCCTTCAGTAATGTAGAACCTGCTACCTCCTAGGACAAACCGTTCCATTTTCAGATTGCTCTGGTGTTTTAATCAGCTTTTTCATTGCTGTGACCAAAAGACCTGACAAGAACAATTTTAGAGGAGGAAAAGTTTACTTGGTGTTCACAGTTTCAGAGGTCTCTGTCTGAGATTCCATTGCTCTGGGACAGAGCTGAAGGAGAACATCATGGCAGAAGAGTATGGAAGAGGAAAGCTGCTCAGGACACAGCAATCAGGAAGCAGAGAGAGTCCCACTCACCAGGGACAATCCTAAACCCTAAGGGCTCCCTGCAGCAACATACCTACTCCAGCTACTCCTCACCTGACTATAGTTACAACCCAGTTAATCCACATCAATGGATTAATCTATTGATTAGGTTATTACTCTCACAACCCAACCATTCCACCTCTGAACAATTCTTGCATTGTCTTACATATGAGCTTTTGGTGGATACCTCATCTCCAAACCATAAGATCTAGCAATTTCAGTTTTTCTCTTGAAGCCGTAGGGATGAGTCCAATCCACCTGAGTTAAGAGGAACCAGCAGTGCTTCATTTTAAAAAGCATCCTCTGGATGACATGAAGCCCTCATACCCCATCTGCCACCCTGTTAGTTCCTCTCCCACCTCCTAGTAGACTGGGACAGGGGAAAGTGCCTTGTGATGGACCTGAGACACTATGGTTCTGGCCTAGGATTCTGTTCTCAATGGCTATATTATGTTCAACAATTCTCCTAGCCTGTCTGAACTTTATTTGATCCCATAAACATTTATTAAGAAGTATGGGAGGGAGCCGGGCGCGGTGGCTCAAGCCTGTAATCCCAGCACTCAGGGAGGCTGAGACAGGAGAATCGCGAGTTCAAAGCCAGCCTCAGCAATGGCGAGGCGCTAAGCAACTCAGTGAGACCCTGTCTCTACATAAAATACAAAATAGGGCTGGGGATGTGGCTCAGTGGTAGAGTGCCCCTGAGTTCAATCCCCGGTAC
>PVHX01008505.1:0-83100 GCA_004024805.1 Geosciurus inauris | reverse complement strand
TTGAGCTTCAGTGATTAGCATTCCTATCCTATAATGTCAACATTAAATCCAGACAGACCCAAGTCCATTACTTCCTATCTGAAAAAAAAAAAGACACTGTTTATCACCTAGATAATTAGATTTTTTATGTTCTTAAGAATTCAGGAGCATGCTATGGTTAATTGGGAAAAATTTGAATTATGGCTAAGTTGTGCCTTTTCCTTTTTTTTTTTTCTTGTTTTATTAGACTTGTAACAAAGCAAGTGATGAAGAACTGACAATCTACCAATGCTGAGGGTTCAGAGAAAAAAGAAAACACTCAAAGAATTCAAATGATTCTATTCCATTTAAAAACTGGCTGTAAAAGTAGATGAGGAGTTTGAGAAGATGCTGGACTGTAGAGATAACCAGAAAAAAAGAACACCCTACTTCCACTGCACAAAATTCAGACTGCTTGAAGAAGAAAAACGACCATCAGCCACAGGGTCACTATCCAGATCCCACAGTGTCCTGGGGAAGCTGTAAGGCACCAGTGAAGATTAACACTGATCATGTATCAGAATCAACTGGAGCTTGTTTAAAAAGATGTGATTCTGGGCTCCATTCCCTAAAAACACTGATGAATCAAAAGAGGTCAAGAAACTGTTCTTTAATATTCTTTACAAACTTCACAGTAAGTATGAATGTGCAACCAGGTTTGATCAGTTCTTTTTGTTTATAAATTTAAGTCATAAAATCCAAATATACATAAGGATTTGGTAACCGTTTATAGTAATTTGAATGAAAGTACATGTTCAGGGGTGAAAGACATAAGAGAGGTATAATAATGTCAAGGGCTTCCCATAGTACTTTCTTTCAATGCACTTTAGAACCTTTGATTTCACTGGAGGTGAAGTGACTTGTCCAAGTTCTCACAGTAAATTAATAAGCAAAAAGAAAAACTGAACTTGCATATTAGAAAGTATATACATGCTGTACTTGATTCTGCAATAAACTAGAAGTCAGTAAATATCAAGAATTGCAAAGCCATTACTATATTTCCTTAGTTTTAAGATGCACATTTTTGTACTTTTAACATAATAAATATGCATCATATGATTGAGGTACAATAGTCCCCTTTAATTGTGGAGGACACAAACCATGATTCCCATCTATTTTTCCTATGCATATATACCTATGTTACAGTTAAATTTAAAAAATGAGGCATAGCAAAAGAAGATTAACAATAACAATAAAATGGCAACCATAACACTGTGCTGCAATAAAACGTATTTAAAACTCATGAATTATTTCTACAAATTTTTATTTAATATTTTTAGAGACCACAGTCAACCCTGGGCAGTTGAAACTGTGGAAACTGTGGATATGGGGAACTGCTCTATATGTTTAATAAAATAGCCTTTCTATTTTTCAAAATGTTGTAAAATCAACGGTGTGCCTAAAACCAATAGCATCATACAATCAAGGAAGTATGGAGTTTGTGTGCATGCATATGTTACATGTTTATCATTTCTTGGAAATTATGTTTTATATTAGTTTGTCTCTGCATAGTATATAGTCAATCTCTCAGGTAAAGAAACCAAGACTCAAATGGGCTAGAAATCTGGTCATAAACATTAGGCATATATCTGTTCCCTACTGTCAGGATCTAAGTGCTCTTTAAGTACTGGGTGCTGCATGTCTACCTCTTCAGCTTCTCTTCTCATTCCCAGTTCTATGGCTCCAACTGGCCTCTTTACTACAGCACTAATCAAATCCAAAGAGCTGCCACATTTATCTTCATGAAACACATATTTGATCCTGTTATTATCTTTTCTAAAACCTCTGCTGGCTCCCTAGTGCTTTCAAAATTTAATCTAAAACACCCAAAATAGCATTGAGGATCCTCTGAAATCTATCCTTACCCCTCCAGTCTCACAGACATTAGCTGCCTCTTCCCTGATTATACCAGTTCAATCATCATTTCTGAGGCTTATGATATTTTTTCCACTTTCCAATAGCCAAAACTTCCAGGGTCTAGCTCAAATGTCACATCTTCCATCAAAATACATTACTTCCTCCTCAGTGGGCATATTATCATAGAGCACCACCAGCATGGGACACTACAAGGTCCCATCTCGTATGCTTATCTGTCCACTTGATTAGGCAGCAGACTTCATGACCACATGAATGGGCCCTTAATCATTTTAGCTTCCTCCATAGATCTCAGCATGCTGCCTGCACATAGTAGGTATTTGGTAAGCAAAAAATTCTGGTTTGGTTTTTATTCTGGGGGGTCGTTGTTTGTTTGTTTTGTTTGTTTTTCTGAGATGGGTGACTTGCCAGTTTGCCTAGGCTGGCTTTTAATTCCTGGGTTCAAGAAATCTTCCTGCCTCAACCTCTCAAGTACCTGGGACCACAAATGCATGCTACTATGTCCAGTTAGCACAAAATCACAAAGCCAGAAGTGGTTTTGAACTGAGGTCACCACAGGCTACAGATATTATAAACAAAACTTCACTGAACTAAAATTTTTAGTTAAATGCTGGGCACCTGCATAGTTTTATCCACGATGAATGACATAATTCTCGATAATATTATGGTGATGATGCATGCTTCCACTGTCCAAACTCAGGGAAGCAATTTCCTATTTGATTAAGAGTATGACAGTAGTGAGGACTGGATTGTAAAGATTTACTGTACGTTTGCAAATGTAAGTGTGATTGTGGATCAAATGGGAAACATTCCAAATGGAATTTTTCAAGGAAGTATTTGAATAGCCTATTTTGGAATATTTAATTTCATCTTTAGCATTAAACCATGCTTTGATAACTACTTAATTTCCAAAGAAGTACACATTCTCTTCTGTAGGATCAGAAAAGGGATGGTACAGACTATCAGCTACTTAAACATCTCAGGTTATTAATTCTGGCTTCCACTGTATCTCAGACATAATGTTTTTAATATTTGTTTACATAGCAGTAAACAAGCTTTATTTTGTATCACTTTTTACATGGCAGTTCCCTTAGTTTGCCTTTGGGTTTCCAGTATTAAATGGGTATTATAAGGCTTTCTTCTCCAAATCCTAGGAGATCCTTAAGTATTTTACTCTCCGCCATACCTCTGAAAACTCTCAAAGGATACAGAATTATAAAATTGTTCTGTGGTTTCATTAAACATTTTTAACACTGATCATATCTTCATTGCAATGAACCATAAGAAGTGAAAAGTTTTAGGGACTGAGGTTGTGACTCAGTGGCAGAGCGCTTGCCTCGCACGTGTGAGGCACTGGGTTCAATTCTCAGCACCACATAAAAATAAACAAAACAAAGACATTGCGTCCATGTATAGCTAAAATATATTTTTTAAAAAGTGGGAAATTTTAACTACTCATAACGATTCACTAGCCTTAGAGATCAAATCTATAAGAAGGCAAAAGCCTTATGTTCAACATTATTAGCAGTAATAATTATGTTTTCTATTTTTTGTGATAAAGCATAATATGTGAACTATGTATGATTGCTAATAAAGTAATACACATGACTATGTATTATTGTGGTTTAAATTATAAAAACAACAGCAGTTTGAGTCTTTGATCTCTATCCAGCACTATTTTAAGTACATTATATGCATTTAAACAATTAAATTCCACGATGTTCCCAGAAATAAAATTTATCTCCACTTTAAAGATCTGGAAACTGAGACCAATGCGGCACAAGAAGGACAACAGAAATGTCCAGACCTAACTCTCCAGGCTATCATCGCATCCTCCACGTCAATCTATCCCACACCCGCCAAGGAATTAGTAGTATGTGTAAGATGGTTCATTTCAGGGCCTCATTTCATCTGGTTTATGTCCATCCTGATAAAATAACTCACTGCCCCTGTACTGTACTCCCTGAAGTCACAGTGGCTGTGTCCTTGTGCCAGCCCTGCCACTATGAAATAAAACCTGTGACTCTCAGTTATGTACCTTCTGCAGGTCTCCCCTCCTGACACTCTATGGCTCTAATTCTCTGTCTCATGGAACAAATCCTTCTTAAAATTGGATTTCTCTCCAAGTCCCCAAACCCCTTTCCCCAGAACTCCTTGAATTAAAAATCTGGTCAGATTTTGGTATCTATCATCCACTGAGAAATAATGTATTTTTAAAGATTAGGTTTTATTTTACTACTGACTCAAGCCAAGAATCATTTATCTTGCCTGTTAAGTTGCTTTCCAAGGTGTTATGAAAAATATAAAACAGAATTCTCAAATAAAACTTTTAGAGAAAAAAATGACAGAAATATACAAAAGATTTTTTGATTCAACTAAAAATAATTTAACACAGAGATAATAGAAGGATGTTACAAAGCAGAACATGATTGTCAACTGAATTTTACTGCTAATTACATTAGAAAAAAGCATTCACTCTGAGTAGGAATGACTTCCCTCCTCTCACAGCTGGTAGGAGGACTAGAGGTAATACACATAAAACCACCCAAATGAAGGACCTAGCAAATGGTTTATTTCATTATTATTCTCATAAAAATAATATATTAGTGTTAGATTTGCCACTAACAAAGGTATTTGACTTAGATATATGTTGTCTGGTGCAAAACGTGGGTTCTATAGAAAAAAATTGCATGGGATCCTTGCCCTCAGGGAACATCTGAGTTCATGAAATAAAGCTAGAAATCAGGAAACTTAAGTTCTTTTTGTTGCTGTTATTGGTTTGTTTGTTTGCCAGGAATGCAGGATGGATCAAAGAAGAAAAATGAATATCTTGGATCATAACCAGGTGACTAGAGTAGCAATCTAGAGGTCAGGTAAAGCACATCTGTCAATAACAGTCTCCTTAGGTTTAAAAATCTAAGAGACAATTTTATAGGAAAAAGCAGTCTGAGAACATTCAATTTAGGACATAAAAGAGAGGTTGGGACTCACAGTAAGAACTGCAGAGAAGGAAGGATACGGTGGAGTCTGTACTAGAAACTTGGGTGTGGGAAAAGTTATTGGTTTGGATATCGTTGTGTTACAGATGCACAGTAAAACCTAGAAAATGGCAACTTCTTTACAATTTACATCAATAGAAAACACTTATAAAGGAAGAATAAATGTTAGTTAAACTTTAAAGATTAAATTACAAATTTACTCAAGTGATTTAAACTTTTACTGCACAAGTAGCAATTTTAAGTCATAGGGATCTGAAATGTTTCCAGAGTTTTAAAATCGACTGTTTTACTACAGGGAAAAAAAAAAAAGGTTTTTGCTGCCAGTGTTGAGCACATAGAAAATCCTGTGCCTTGTAATGGGCTGATATAATTGCACAGTTTCATTAAAATAATTTTATTGCTAACTTCCTAGTTTTCTGTTAATTATCATTTCAAATACAAAAAACGATTACTTTTTAAAGCCTATATTAAAGTGGGCTTAAGCAAGCATGGAAGAGGAAGCCAGCAAGAGAAAATATAAGAAGAAGCTATTAATATTAACAGTTACAGTTGGACACTTGTTCGTTTAATAAATCTTTGCAATATTAGCAAGATTGATGAGAAGTAGTACAAATGAGAAGAACATGAGATAAGCGATCATTTGTTATCATTACTGAGATATAAAGTATGATTCAGTGTTTCATAATGGATGTTAAATTTGATTTAACATATGGTTGGCTCATTTGCTGAAAACTACCCTTAAAGACATAAACTCACTCTAAAGTCAAAGCCATTGTCTTAATAACAGTCTTTGAATTATCTTTCTCTGAGAGACTGCATAAACTCGGTCAACATAAGCTTGGGAAGAGGGTGCAGAAAGGCTCTTCTTTTGCAAAACAACTGTACTAGTATACTCAGATTCATTAAACACAGCATAGGAAATATTGTTGCTGAGGTTGAAAGAGTAAAGAGTTAATGTATTTAACACCAATATAGATAGTCTTAGACCAGGTTTTCAAATGATTAGTAGAGAAACTGTCATCGCTATAACTGCCTGAGCAGCTACCTATGAAATCCTCTTTTGTCAACTTCATCTCTATAATCATGAAAGAGCATCAGTACCCACTTTAAGTTTAGTAGATTAAGTAGATCACTCCAAGTGCTGTTAAAATAATTTATAATCTATCTCTGTGCTTCAAGAGTGAACTACCTGGAATGAGAAACACTTAGATACATTTGCTACATGAGCATACTCCTATCAGTCATTCAATTTTGTCTGAGCTCACAGTTTTATCAAGAGAAATGCATTAAGATTAAAAAAATTATGTACCTCCTAGATACACAAGACCAGTTTGAAGACTAGATGTCTTTAGCAATCCCTCTGTTGATTCTTTAGCAGAAGGCTTATTTCTTCAGTTAACAGGTACCTGCTCTGAGATCAGATTCATTAAAAAAAAAAAAGTCTATCTTTCCAAACAATTTAAATCTTCTGTTTTTGCTAATGACTGTGCTACTCCTCACCCTTGGGTATCTAGTCATATAAACCAGTGTATGTTCATCTGAAATAAGTGATTGCAAGGCAGCTCCATTATCCCACCTTTGAAAATGATCTAGATGTGAGGGCGGGCAATGTTTTACCTGCTGGTATGCATTAAATCAATATATGTTGTTAGGTTGCATCTTCTCTTATCAAAGTGTCATCTAATTCACAGTTAGACATCAGAAGCATGTCTACAAAGAAAAAAAAACCCTCAGCCAAATAAGTTTTGCATATCCATTCTTCGGTTATACACTTCAGTGAATATTATACTTATTTGGCACTGATTTTATTTATTGACAACATGAATGCCTTGTGCTTAATACCAACTAGACTTCTTTCACTGTTACTCTGATTTTCTGGGTTTTGTTTAACTCATTTGTAAAATCATGAGTCTGAGCTTTCTGAGATTCATGAAAGCACTGTTAGGCTGGCTACACACCTACCCTCTGACGATCTTGCTAGGGCCTCATTCAGTAGATTAGGGCCTTAACATTCTGTGTTTTAATAAGTTCCTGCATGATTCTTAAGAGTATCCCCTATGGGAATGTTGAGATCAATATAGCTCAAACAGTCTACAGTATTCAGTGCTGAATTAACCATTAGTTAAAAGAAAACAAAACATACTCAATTAGCTCAAAAATCCACTCTATGAAAATGCATCCTAATTCCTCCAAGAAGCTGACATTAAAATGTCATGGAGGCTAAGGATCCTTCAGCCTTAGGCCAGGATTTGGACCTCCTTCTCTACCTCTTACAAGCTGTATAAATTTGGACAAGTCTGATTACCTCTCAAAAATCAGTACCCTTCTTTAACATGGGGACATTAAAAGTTCCTCTACAGGGAAATCATGCAAGCTAATTTAAAGACATACAAGCAAAATATTTTCAAAATGGAAGCATTATATATGCCATCTCCCACTTCAGCAAGCCTACCCTTCTGGACTTTTAAGTGGTCATCTTCTCTAACCTCAAGGCCAAAGAACTCACGCAGCCCATCCCATGAGCCTAACCTAGACAACCAAACCCAAGCTGCCCTGACAGGCATATAGCTGCACCAACTTTATTAATTAGTACCAAGACCTTTTGAGAATTGATTTCCACTTTGATCCTAGCCTGCACATTTCCATCTCCGAGACCTAAACAGCACATCATGTTATCTTATAATTAAGTGATAATCTTCATGACAGAAAAGATGACAGGACTATAAATGGCTGGCAAATGATTAAAATAACTTCCTTCCCCTTCCCATCCAGCTCTGAAAGTGTTCTCCAACTTCTCAAAACAATTACTTGTTAATAAACTCTCAGTCATGTGTGCCTCATTCCTATTCAATCAGATCATGTACCCATATTACTCTACAGAAACTGTACATGTCTTAGTTTTTATGCTTAAATGAGTAAATATTATTCAACACAAAGCTACACAAATGCAGTAAAACCTTTGACTGTAATATTGAGATTATTACATTTTACTTGTATGTAACATAAAATTTCAAACTAACTTAAGGACCACTCTTGATAAAATGTTGAGTATTAAATGTGCAGTAAGAAAAAGTGGCTATTAGAAAGTAAGATGCACTTCAATAAATGAAGTGAGTATCTCCTGAGCACTTACTATGTACTGGATACTGGAGTAGGTGCTCAAGATCCTATGGTAAACATGATCTCTACTCTTATGGCAGAGTAGAGCCTAGGGTCAGGAAGGCAAAAAGGAATTAATCTGAATGCAACTGGTTGCCAGAGTAATGGATGATTGAGTGGAAAGAGGGCAGGGTTGATGGGCAGTGTATGTGATCAGGGTTGGACATGGGGACAGCATAGTCCATTTCATGTATGCTTAATGAACACCACATATATAAATGGATAGATGTATAATTGTCATCTTTCTGACTGAACTGTTAGCTCTTTTGGGGCAATATTCATGGTTTTTTCACTTCTATGTTTTCAGAACTCTTAACAGTTATTTGTACTTAGTAGACACTATTTGCTGGAAAAACACCCACATGGATTGCTTTAATTTGCTTTTGGCAACATAATTCCTTTGCCATTTGGATTGTTCACTGATTTGAAAACTTTCCAGTTACTCTATGTTTTTCCACCCTTTTCTTTCTAAATATGACATCAATTTACATTCCTACATGAGCTTTCTACAAAGAGTTTCCTTTGAATAATTTCAACATGTATGTTCTACATGTATAAGGATGCAGGACCCTCTGCTGCTTATACATATGTCAAAGGCTTTTTGAAACTAGCCTGAAAAGGTTCCCAGACTGCATGACCCTGTTCTTAATACTCACATTCTCAGGCCCTCAGTAAAAACTGAATATAATTATTTTTCTTCTGAGAAACATAATACACATATGTAGTCCCAGGAGATGCTCTAATTCTACTTTGAGTGGGATGTTTAATGTTTCGAATGTTTCTGCTATGTCTCATTCACCATTTGTGCCTGTTTTTCCCATCCCAAAGCTGTCAAGGTTTCTTTGTTATCAAATTAAATTTACAGAGACATTAAGATGCTCTCAGAATCAGACCATTCTTGAATCTGGGTCTTAGTGATGTCTAACTTATTAGTAAGTATTTTTGCAAACTATACTGAACTTTTGATTCTTACCTGATTCATCTTCCTAAAAAATGCTTAGATTTTTCAATCCAAAGATAGACATCTTCTTACCCATTTTATAATTTGCATGTCTCTGACGTTCATTATTTTACCAGTGTTCTGCATTTTTTTCTGTGATTTTCTGTCTTTCCAGATATCTCAATCCCTCCCTCCCCACCCTACACTGTCCAAATTCAGTCTAAGCATTTGGTGACATATCATTCTTCTGCCAAAAACAGATGTTATTCTTTCCTGTGGAATCAATTCTAAGGGGGTGGGGGGAATAAAAAGGAACTCTGTGATCACTGAAGGTTTAAAGAAAAGAGTACCTAAGTCTATGTCTGTCCTTAACAAGCTGTATGACATATGTCATGCAACAAAAGGCTATGGCTTAGTCATCTATAAAACTAAAGGAGAGAACAAGAGTATGTCTGGATTCTTTTCTAATGCTGAAATTATCACAATCATCAGTTAACACTTACTATTTCCTTACATACTGCTGGTATCAGGCTAAAGTTTGGATGTGATCTTATGATTTTCATTTGTAATGCTCACAACTCTATAAAATGGGCACATTGTTATTTTCATTATATCATGGAGTGAACTGGTGCTCAGAGTTAACTGATGTGGATCTGAGAATGGAATTCTAACAGCATGTCCCTTGAGTTACATATTATACATCACATTCTCTTATCAATTCATCTCCTACATTTTTATACAATTCAAAAGTGACAACATTTGGCATGTGACTTCTGCAAGTAACAAAATCGTATAAAGACATAAAGTAACACCCACTGCTGTGGTTTGGATATCATCTGTTCCCCAAAGGTTTGTGTGTTAGAAGCATGGTCTCCAGTATAGTTATACTTTAGTGTGGTGGGACGTTTAAGAGGTGGGGCTTAGTGGGAGGTGATTAGCTAATGGAAGATACCATCCTCATGAATACACTAAAATTTCTTTTTCAAAAGACGGGGTTAATTCTCTGAAGAGTAGAAGTAAGTAAGGTCCCACAGGATTAGATAAGTTTCCACCAGAATGAGTTGTCATAAAGTGAGCCTAGAATCTCTCTTGTGATTCCTTGCACACATGCTCCTTCCACATGTGCTTGCTTCCTCCCTTCCACTTCTCTGCCATGATATGTTATAGCACCAGGCCCTCACCAGAAGCTAAACAGATGTCCTACCATGCTCCTGGACTTTCAGAACTATTAGTCAAAATAAATCTCTTTTCTTTACAAATTACTAGCCTCAGGTGTTTAGTGATAGCAACAGAAAAAAAAGACTAAGACACCCATATGGTCAAAAACAATATTTCCTCTCCCAAAATGACTTTGACAGGAAACCAACAAGATCTAGTATGTTTGCCTAAAACATAATCTTACTGCATATGTGTGCACATTTCATATATATACTTTTTTAGGGGGTACTGGGGATTGAACTCAGGGGCACTCGACCACTGAGCCACATCCCCAGCCCTATTTTGTGTTTTATTTAGAGACAGAGTCTCACTGAGTTGTTTTAGCACCTCGCCATTGCTGAGGCTGGCTTTGAACTCATGATTCTCCTGTCTCAGCCTCCCAAAGTGCTGGGATTACAGGCTTGAGCCACCGCACCTGGCTCGTATATACACTTTTAACCAATATCCACATCCAAACAAATACATATAATCTCACACTGTATAATATAACCATTATGTGATTATATTGTCAACTTGCCAAAAGAGCTGCCTATACATTGTATACTCCATGAAACAAGTTTCCTCCCTAGAAGGACAGTTGTAGTCCTAATGTCCAACCCACTCCTCACTCACACAAACTAGACCCCACAAAAGTACCTTCTCTTTTGCTAATGAGAACCCTTTCCTCTTTCAATCCTGCCCCATGTATGGACCCAGCAACATCTCCTGCTGCTGCTATTCTAGGTGAGACTCCAGTCACCTCTCCCCAAAAGCAGTCTTCTACGTGGGAGCCTCTCCCTCCTGGGCCATTCTCTTTGCAGCAGCCTTCCTGTCTCATCCCAAAGCCAGCACATAGGTTTCTCCCCCACTTAAAACCCACTAATGGCTCTGCACTGCACTAGAAATGAAACCCAAGTCCCCTCCCCCCTGTCTCAGAGGCCCATTGCTCCGCACTTCACATTTGTAATGTGACAACTGTTTTTTTGCCATCTGTAGGACTGAGCTCTTTCCCAGCTCAGAGACCATCACGTACACCGGCCCATTTACTTGGAACTCTCTCCCCACCTCCCTTCTACAGGCAGCCTTCTCCGCTCTCAGTCCTGAACCACGGCACTCTTCCACAGAGTTCTCCTCATCCTTGTACTCAGCTTGCCCCTGATCCAGTATTCTCTCTTTATCCTTCACTGATTTCCTTTACAATACTTATAATTGATGACTATTTCATTTTATTCATTTGTGTGTGTATGGGGAGGGTGAACTATCCTCCTTCAATATAATTTAAGATTCAAGAAGGTAGAAGAAGCTTGGCCTTGCTCAAAGATCTACCCCCAGCACGGAACTCACCGCCCAGCTCAGGTTAGTCGATAATTATATGTTAAATGAATAAACACATGACCTAAGATCTTTTCACTTTTAAAAAAGTACTCCAATGGAAAAGAGGAAAAGGATTAAAATATAAGTAAAAGTTAATGGCTTAGTCAAACATGATTATAGGTCCTTAATTGATATTAAAAGAATGGAACCTGGGGATAGCCTTCAAATATGTTTGATATAACATCCCTACTTAGGAGATGCTTTAAAGGTTGTATATATGCCCATTAGCTACAATAAGGGTGAAATCTTTTGTGTGACTAACTAGGGCTAACTAATTGTTAAAGAGGCCTGCTGGTGGATGGAGATCTTTAAGCATTTCCCTCTCACTTTCCTTCCTTTCTACCTGCTTATATTCACACTGATTTTTATAGATCTCTATTGAACAGCTAAAGTAAATGAAGTGAAACCCTGGAAATGATCAACAATAACAGTAGATGGAAAATTCAAAAAGATCAAAGTCCCTATTGGTCAATCCACTGTTAAACACCTTTATTATATGAGTAATGTTTAAAGGAATATCACACTTAAATTTACTCCCAAGTAAGGTTACTTAAAATAAGTGAGGTTCTCAAATAATAACTAAAGGTGTTAATATACAAACATCTATCTGGTAGAGATTTAAAAACTAAAGGTGATTTTGTGTATATTGAAATATTAAAGACATATGACAGATGTAACAGAGATCTAAGATGGATTGCTATTAAAAGGCCTACTGGAAATCTGGTGGTCACCCTTATTGGGATGGAACATGTTTTATGGTTGTTGAAACACCTGAGCTTCCATCTGCCAAGCTGGTGAGTGAAGATATGAGAACTAGGGATGACTGGGGAGGGTACACCCCAGCCCATGAACCTTAAGATCCAATGTGCTCAGCCAAAGGAACCACTAAATTCTCAATGTTTCTGTCCTGCTCTGACCCACAATCTTCCAGCCTCCCTTGCTGATGAAATACTAGAAGGTGAATAGTAAGATGCAAATATTTTTACAATCCTTTGGGCCAGCTCCCTGCCAGGACTTCTTCCTAAGGAAATGAAGCAGGAAATGAGAGAGAGAGGGAAGAAGGGAAGAGACTATGGCTCAACATCTCAACTGTTGTCTACTGGCAACAGTGATTAGTAAATAAAACACAGTCCTGTACCTGAAGGGGGAAGACTCCTTTGGTTTCTATTCTGTTCCATAGTCTAGAAGATGGTGTTCTCAAAGGGGCTGAGGGAAGAGGTAGAGTCACTGAACTGCCTGTGTAGCAGCTGTGGCAGTAGCAAAACAAGTTTCCACACTGGGCAGAGCTCTCCTGATGTTAACCTCCGATGTAGCTACCCCTGGTATATTTTTTTAATCTTAAAAAAAAAAACAAAAAACATTTCACATGACCTAAATCTAAAAATAGGGCACTTCACACTCATGACTATTTTAAATAGCATCTTTAAAGAAAAAAAAACAAAACCCTACATTTCCATTTCTGTGACTCCTCCCCCCGCCCCACCAATCTCTTGAAAATAGAAAATACCATAGCTTCGTTGTCATTCAATCTAAAATCAGACACTATGCCAGCTGGAATCCCAGGTCTATTTATTACGTGCAGAGTTCTTACATTAACTATTTGTTAAAGACTGATTTTGCCACCACTGAGAAACAATAAAACTCAAGGTTCTTCCATGTTTTGCCAGAAAGATTGATTTAAATGTGACCTGTCTGAGAAATGCTATTCAAAGACAAGAACAGAAGTACTATTCAGTAACTGATCTAACTGTATTTCTGAGGGAATCAAGTTTAAACCTAAGTTAGTATCTAATGAATTGGGAAAAAGAGAGAAGAAAATATCTATGACTTTTGCTCTATTTGCATATCAGGTTATATATAAGTTCCCAACATTCTATAGTCTGTAACATATTTAGTCAATTAGGTGCAGAGACACCTAGCAAGGGTAATCTAGTAGGAGTAGTATCTTTTTCTCTACTTGAGAAAATTGTTCACCTTGGTTCTGTAAAACAGTTTCACATATACAGGTTGCAATTCACCCAGTGAGTTTTAGAAAAAGTAGAGAAAATTAGAGTTTCTGGCCCACATGCCTTTACAAAAGTTCACAAGTTTGTCCTTACACAGCTCATAGATTGCTCACAATGCCAACACACTGCACGTGTTCACAGGTACACATGTGAACAGGCCTTTTCCAGATTTACAGATGTGTCAAGTCTTGTCTTCTACAAGACAGGTTCTGCGGGATCTGTTTTCTAGCCAGTCCTGCAGGCACCTGTTGGTTCTCTCTCTTCTCCAAACACAGGTTATCTATTACTTATTTCAAGATCTTAAATGTGGGTCAGCTGCATCTTGATACATTTAGTTTAGGTCCCTCTTTACCATGTCCCTGAGACACAGCAGTGTTTATGCCTTCCTATCAGCTGTGTAACTGGAGCCCTTTCCCCATCACGCCTCCACCTCCATCCTGGAGCCCTTTCCCCATCACACCTCCACCTCCATCCTGGAGCCCTTTCCCCATCACACCTCCACCTCCATCCTGGAGCCCTTTCCCCATCACACCTCCACCTCCATCCTGGAGCTCACTTTGTCAGGGTCTCAGAGGAAATGAGTGCGCATTCGATTAATATGGGATGGAGAGGAATATATGGGAAGGAAAGGGAAAGGAAAGGAATGATGGGCAGGCAGGAACGAGACCAGGGGATAGCAAAGCATTAAAGGAAAAGGGAAGCTAGTGAGGAAGAAAATGGCTGGCTGAGAACACAGGAAGGGTCTCAAACAAGAAAAAGGGGACAGAAAGAGGAGTTAGCCAAAAGACAAAAGTAGATGGAAAAGAGTGTCATGGAGACAAAAGATGAAATATTTTCAAAAGAGGTAGATAAGACGGGACCTGCTGAGGAAGTCTTTCCCTTACCAATAAGAGGTACAAACAAATGAATAGAGCACCTAGGTCTGTATTGAACAGGGCTGACATCCTCAAAAGCTTTCACGGAGCTGGATGCAGTGGCACATGCCTGTAATCCCAGCAGCTCAGGAGGCTGAAGCACAATGATTTCAAGTTTGAGGCCAGCCTCAGCAATTTAGCAAGGCTTTAAGCAATTTAGTGAGAATCTGTCTCAAAATACTTTTTTTTAAAAAGGGGGCTGGAGGGCTGGGAATATAGCTCAGTGGTAAAGCAATCCTGGGTTCAGTACAGAAAGGAAGGAAGGAGGGAGGGAGGAAGAAGGGAGGAAAGGAAAGAGGGAGGAGGAAAGGAGGGAAGAACAAAGGAGGGAGGGAGAGGAGAGGAAGGGGGAGAGGAAGAGAGGAAGGAAAGAAGGCAGGCAGGCAGGCAACAACAAAAAACCTTTCAGGGATCAGGCAAATAGTGTACAGGTATAATGGCAAGATTCTGGACTATCAAGAGCACAATTTACTGACAAACGTAAAGCTTGTGCAGATTTAACTGCTCGGCCCAGACTCTGTCCCTACTCCCCAGAACTAGCAAATCAATTTGATTCAAATATTTGTGGAACCCCTACAATGGGTTTTTAATCACAAACCTTTACTTGAATAGTTGCAACCTCTAGCCTTGCCAGGTGTCTTTCCTCATCAAGCAGAGAAGAACACAAACAGTTCAACATTTGTTGAGCGCAGGAGAGGTTTGCACTAAGTAACCCAGCTCCGATTTCTTTGTACTGGGAAAGGAAAAGCAACCACCCCTGATCCTGTCACAGCTTTTCATTGCAAGAAGGGATTGCAGGCAAAAGGCTCAGCAGCAGGAGCCTGTACAGCCTCAGGAGACATGGCAGCAATCCCAACACCCTGGATCAAGCAACTTCTTTGAAGTTAAAATGGCAATCTCATGTGCTGACATTAGAATGCCTGAGTTGTTCAAGAGAAGGATATGGAGGCAAAATGGATTTTCAAAGGTGCTTGCTTCCTACATTTTCTTATTGATAATTTGGCTTGAGCTCTATCTAAGTTGGCCATCACTGTCCCTCTCCAATTATCACTGTATCCTATACAATTATACGATATAATTGTATATCCTATACAATTATCAGTGTATCCAAATTTTCACAAAATTTGTCATTGGTAGTGATAGTATATTTATTTGTGTAATTGCTTTCTTACTGTCCATTTCTTCCACTAAACTCTAAACTCTGTAAGTCAAGGACAGGACCAAGATTTTGCTTACAAATGAATGCCATGCATCCAGCACACAGTTGGTGCAGGATGTATATTTCCTTGTTGACCCAACATGTATTAATTCTTGCTGTTGCTTGTCTTTACCTAAAGGTAAAAGGAGAAGATGGAGGGGAAAATGGTAGTTCAACATCAAAGATAATTGCAGATCTGCCATCTGTCATTTCCTAATTAGCAGAGATGTGAATAGAACTTATACTACAGAATCAAGGACCCCATATTCTCCAGCATCCCATAACCAAGAAACTGAAAAGTTGTGCCCCCTCAACTTTAATTTCAGATTCCATATCCATTATCTGGCACACGGTTCCTTAGAATCACCTCACTACTAATGGAAACCAATTTAACCTTCTGCCTCCAAATCACATACTTGGGTTCCGAAATCCTTTCCCTTTCTTCTCTAAGCCCTTCCATAACTCTGTTTCCTTAGGATTGAGCTACTATCTGATTTGTCATTTCAGGGGGTTTGTATCTTTACACATCAAGAATTATGTTCCTGTCTATTGCACACATGACATTTAATATTTCTACTACCATGGCTGTAACATGTAGTTGGATAGATTATACACTGAGTCACAAAGAGCCTCATTATCTTTTGATGAAATGAATGGGGTGCTATTCAGCTGGGCCCTTATACTAGGCCACACACTTTGCAGAAGACTAGGATGAGTGTCTGCAGAAGGGGTGCCTTCATCTATTTTGCACAAAAATGGCATGGGCCAGTATCAGTATTAACAGTATAAAAAGGAAAGTGCAAAACTCAATAGGATGCAGTAGATAAAAACCAGTGACTTGGTAAGAGGTAAAATATTCCCTTTGGTTTAATATTTCACCTCTTCTAATTAGAAAAAATATTCACTAGGACAATTTTTTATGCACTGTCCTTTTGGCAGTAGCATAAATACCTCCAAGGATCTGTATTATTCAAACAGTTTTCTATTTCAAAATACACAGGGAGTAAGGACTATCAACTTATTACATTCCCATTAAGTGCACAGAAACAACAAAGTTAATTATAAAAACACTGAAGCAGCTTTTCCCAAATGGTACCCTGTATCCCCAGGGCAGAATGGTTTCCTTTTAAGGAATCCTTACTTATGGCAGAGCTACCTTGGAAGGATAATTAATGACGTCTAGAAACTGAACTCCTTTCTGGTTTCCTCTCATTCACCTCATACAAAGTAAAGGTGATGAGATACAAGAATCCCCTTGGAACACAAAACACATTTTTACAAGAGCCCTTAAAACCCCATCTCAGTAAGAGAAACACATTTTCTCACTCAAACAAAATTTTATAAAATAATAATTGAAGTGTGTGGTACACTTAGAAGCCCCTTCCCTCTGTCGTTCCTTCTCCAGGAGGGGTAGGCTGAGGTAGCTAGCTGTCAATCATTCCTGTTTCAGCACTCCTGTGACTATGTGATGAGAGTTGCCTTCCTGACTCAAATGGAGCTCCATCAGGGCACTGATACTGAGAGAGACAAAGCTTGGAGTGAGCTGTAATGAAGGGACATAGGACTGACTCCTGCACTGGAGGGAATCTAAAGTTTATCTTTTTCAGTCATGGTCTCTTTGTAGGCAGCAATACCTATGATTCCTTTAGGAAGTCAGAGGTGTTTGGATATATCATGAAAGAGGCAGTCAGGGACTGAGTGTCATGGTCAATGTCACCTCAGGAAAGTCAATTACACTGAATCAACACCTTCATGTATAAAATGAGGATAGGAACATCTACCTAGGAAATTTACTATCCCAACACCCTGGATATAAAGATAAAGCAGAGGGGCTGGGATTATGCTGCAGTGGTAGCGTGCTCGCCTAGCACGCATAAGGCACTGGGTTCGATCCTCAGCACCACATAAAAAAATAGATATTCTGTCACCTACAACTAAAAAATAAACATTTTAAAAAAAAAGATAAAGCAGAAACATACATAAGTATCTAAGCTACATCTACACATAAAAGACCCTGAAAAAAAATCCATGTAATAAAAGCAATGGTTGCAGGTTCATCATATCTTGGGACCATTGCCTACTCGATCGTTATCTAGAATACCTGTACCTTCACATCATCTTTAATTACATAAATGGAAGCTTTTTCAATCATGAAGCTTAATACTCATAGCAACCAGAAATTGTTATACCCACTTAAAAGATGAGGAGACTGAAACTCAGATCACTTTTTTTTTTTAACAGTTAACCCAGGAACTTGGGTACCTAAGCAGGTGGTCTACCACTGAGCTACACTCCCAGACCTCAGTATACATTTTTAATATCTTAGGTCAAAGTTCTTCATTATAAAAAGTAGCTCTCTGCTTTATTACTCTACACTGGGTTTTAGCTGTATGGAAATTTACTCTTAGCAGGGCAGGGTTGCACAGGTCTATAATCCCAGCAGCTTATAAGGCTGACAGGAGGATGGTGAGTTCAAAGCTAGCCTCAGCAACTTAAGGAGTCCCTAAGCAACTCAGTGAGACACCGTATCTAAATAAAAAAATATACAAAATAGTTCTGGGGATGTGTTTCAGTGGTTAGGTGCCCTTGGGTTCAATCTTCAGTACCAAAAAAAAAAAAATCACTCTTAAATTGATGCAAAGTGAAAATTTGCAAAACCATGTACTAGATAGTGTACCATTAAAAGTGATCAATGCTAAGCAAACGTATACAACATGTGAACCATGTGAGTAAGTGACTAGAGTCCAGAGAAAGAGCAGTTGGAGTTCCTTCGCCAGGGTTGAGAAAGGAAGGGCTATTAATCCAATAAGTAATAAAAATACATAAATAAATAGTGATTGTCCTTACTTTCTGAAAGGATGAGGGAAAACATTTCTCTTGACAATAATGTTTCCTATGGACAAATTTTCTCAGTGAACAAACCTAGTCCAAAACTAATTAATAACAACCCTTTTCTCAAAAGTGCCATTCCACATGCTATGCAAAAATCTAAGCTCCCTGCATGCTGCTTTTCATGGTATCCACATAATAACTTTAAAAGTTACTAGGCTCTACTTTCTCCACGTTTTTGATAGAGACTGAGGCTCAGAGGGAGTGACTATGCATATGAGCCAGCTTAAAGTAGAGATAAAACTGGGAGATGGGGTATACTACAACCATTGGAAAGGCTGGAGTAGCAGGGTCTAGAAAGGGATCCTGAATGACTCAGGAAGGATGCTACTTCTGCCACCATCAAGAAGATAAGGAATCAGGAAACCAACAGAAGAACCACTGATATCTGAAATATAGCACCAGAAAAAGTGAACAAACCCTAAGCCCTATCTCCAAGGGAGTCTGGGAAATGCAGTATTTGCCTTTCAGTAGAGGAAAGCACATGACGAATCTAGAAAGGCTCCTAGGAGCCGGATCACTGCATGCTCCGCAGCAGGCTTGCCATCCAATGGGTGACTCAGAATGAAAGAAGGAAAAGAAAATCAAGGTTGATTGTGTAAGCAAATGCACAGGGACATGACAGACACAGGGTTAATTGAAGAACTAAAACAGGTTTAATACAACTGAAGTGAAGGGTACACTTGGGAACAAGACAGAAGGGGAAGTTGAACAGGCATAAAATGGCCAGATGATGAAAAGTCTATCACTTCAGCTTAGAAGCATTCTCAATCTAAGCTAGATATCCCTCTTGAGCTTCTACGAAGCCTTGAACAATCCTCAACTACACATTTATCTCAAGGAATTGCAACCATCCACCTTCTTGTCTGCTCTATTGCTCCCCTTGTCAATGGTGTTGGGAGGTCAAGGGCAAAAAAGGGGCTATACCATTTTGTGCTTCCAGAAATATGCAGGGAACATGACAAAAGCTCAGTAAATGTTTGTATGGAACCGCATCCTAACTGAGGTTCTATCTAGAATGAACATTCTATGGATTAAACTATAATCAATCATCTACTTAAAATAGAAAATGTTCCCCCTTAAGTACCTTTCATTATAAACATTGGTTATGTGCAGATTGCAGATAGATAATACAATGAAAAATATATTCTAAAATATTGCTTTTGTGCATTTATATATGGTACTGGCAATCATTGCTTTTTTTATTTTTTAAAAAATCATTGTTTTTTTATGTGGTGCTAAAGGATCTAACCCAGTGCCTCACACATGCTAGGCAAGTGCTCTACCACTGAGGCACAAGCCCAGCCCAACCATTGCTTTTAAATACATAGTCATTCCATTCTGATAAAAGAACCTCAATTTTCCTATAGGGAATCATAGCTCCTGTTCTCAGATGAAGGGACTCATGTGAGGGTCCAGACCTCAACCCTGGGATTTTAGTTGGGCACATGTCCTGGCTGAACCAATGAGAGTTCTCTTTGGGAAGGTGCTAAGAGTTACTTGGGAAAAGTTGCTTTCTTCCAAAGTTGTTTCTACCAGTAAGATGGCAGCCTCATATTACCAACAACTACCAAATAGAAATGATACATTCATAAAGAATTCACAAAGAAGCCAATAGAGAGGAATCAAAGCCCAAAATGAAGATACATAGATTCTTAATCTCATTTTGAGTACCTAGATCCATAGTGCCAAGACTACAATTGGTCCAGGAAGTTCTTTTTATGGATTAAGAGATTAAGCATGGTTGCTGTCATGAGTCATCAAAAGGAACTGAGTTTTTTTAATTTACCATACATATATAACTGGTTGAAGAGATGGCAGTGACTAAAAGCAGTGGAAGAATGGAACTCAGCTTTGGGGACACTGATGTCTATGATCTACCACACAGCCATTTCAAACAGAGACAGGCGAAGAGGTATCCACAGGGGAAGATGTGGATACCTCTTTTCCTTCCTTACCAGAATTAAAATAAAATACAACATGGCCTTTTCCTTGTATTTCCTTTTATTCACAGAAAAATGATTAACAGAAAATAATCACAATTAAATGTCTTCGGACTTCTTCAGGATTGTGGAAACTACAAACAATTTGAAGAAAAATGATTACTTCCAGTTTTCCTCAAAAATTTTAGTTGTACAGTAATAATTGATATTGATTAGCATGATGTTCATTTAAAAAAAAAAAACACTGAAGACTTTCCAAATATTTGAGCCAAATGAGATATTGAAAGATCAGAACAAGAAAGTTGCATCAGCAAAAGCATATAAATAGAAGAGGATCAGCCAGGAAAACAGGAAGAGTCACTCTCAACTAAAACGGCCTCTGCCTGTCATTCAAATTCATATAAAATTCTTAAAATCTGTCAGTGTGGTAGTTTCTAAGTGATATGTCAACAAATATATTCACTGAGAATACTTATTTTGCCTAGAGCCAATGTTTTTAGAAAAACATCCTAAAGAGTCAACTGTTAAATCAATAAAATGAATGTTTTGAGCAGGTGTTTGGAATTGTGCTGATTTATCCATATTTTCCACTTTAATTTCCACATTTACCACCAAACTTCTACAAGGAAGCATAAAATGTTCCTGGAAGTATTATGTTCATCATAAATACAAGGACAGTTGTGCTAAACTTATCTGTACCAGTAAGGGTGATACATAAATCACATTCATTTACCTAAATCCTTAGTTTTCAGTTTAAACCTGCACTGATTGCAATGCCAACCACCACACAGTTTAAATGGTATTTTTAAGCTATTAGCAGTTGACACTTTAATTAGGTATATTTAGGAGAGAGACAGAAAAAATAGAAGGAATAAAATTTGAATCTAGGATTCGTGAAAGGAGAAAAATAATTACTATCCATTCCTTTTTTTTTTCATTTTTTTTTTTAGTATAACAATTTGCCAGCCATACAACAAAGTGGTCAAGAACACGAGATCTAAAACCAACCTAAACTAGCATAAATCATAGCTCTGGTATATTTACTAGTTGTGAGACCCTGAACAAGCATTAGCCAAGGTGTCAGTTTCTATAGGGACAACATAATGGTGCCCCTACCTCATAAGGCTGTTGTTATAGGAACTAATTTAAGCATCACTCATAAAACATTGTTTATGGCCCAAGAGAAAATAAGCATTTAGCAAACACTAGCTATCATTATAATATGTATGCCTTCACTTACTGAGTAAAGGACTGTTAACAGTAGTGGTTTGTTATTCAAATTTTATTTACATATTTATATTTCTTCTACCAGAACTGGTGCAAAACAATCCAAAGACAAAGAAAAAATGGCCCAAGTTAAGAATAGAGGTTAAATGAACACATAAACAAAGGTTAAAGAATAAATAAAGAATAAGAATCAGAAAGATATGACTACTATAATAAGCTACCAATTTGTCTTAGGCTTTCTGGCATACAATGCAAGATAGAAAACTAGGTCTGCAGTACAATTTTCTATACCCATGAGATTAAAATACACTAAATGCCTGGGAAGAGTGCAATGATTTTCTTAGAGACAGAGAACATGAAGCACTAATGCCAACAAATGTAGCAAACCTCTAGAGAAGCACATAATTAATAAGCATGGTAGACAGCACTGTTGGCCTTGATTCTTTACCTTTCTTTGGATCCACACCTACATCATGCCATTGCTTCTGCAACCAAATGTATTTTCTAACCCCTTTACTTTAAGTTTGGTCCTGGGATTTTTCTTGACCATTATATACCAGTGGAAATGATAGCATGTCCTAGCTCCCATCCTGGGCCTGAAAAGATCTCAAGCAGGTCTGCTTGCCCTGCTGCATCTCTGCCACAGCCAGGGGAAGTAAATGACCTAGTCAATCTAGTTCCGAGTGGCAGGAAAATGTAAGACACAAAGTAGACTCAGAGTATATTGCATGGAGTGAAACCACCAGGTGAACCCTGGCCTAGATCAACTGAACCCCAATAATTCTCCAAGACATAATCAGTAATAAAAGGTGGTTGTTTTAAACCTCAGAGTTTTGTTATAATTTTTTTATTCAGCAATGGAAAATAAATACAACAACCAAATAACAGCAGCAGCTTAAGTAATGTAGGTATGCCAAACATCAGCCCAAATAATGTTTTCCAAATAACTTACCACTGGGGCTGAGGCTATGGCTCAGCGGTTGAGCGCCTGCCTCGCATACGTGAGGCACTGGGTTCGATCCTCAGCACCACATAAAAATAAATAAAGATATTGTGTTCATCTACAACAAAACAAAATATTAAAAAAAAAAAAAAAAACTTACCACGACCCAGATAAAAAAAAGCAAGAAAAATATCAGTGCATACTCACATAGCTTCAATCTCTACATTTATCAAACTATTATTTATTTCTTATATCCTCAACAATTAATATAAATCAAATTGAATTTTTGGTGGGTTTCTTGCCCCAACCATGCTAAAGCAAAGTGCCTTGACACATTCATCTAAATGAAATGATAAATTTGAGGTCATCAGTCTCCAAATTTAGGCCATACAGCATAAGGAATATTTACTGGAGGGTAGAACAAGGAGGCAAGGAGTAGGTTATACCTGCAAGGGACAAATAGCTTCCAAAAGTAGCACAGAAGTGGCCCATGTATGTGGCCTGCTGAAAAGCTGCCATATGAATGAAAATGTGACAAGGAGAGAAATCAGCCTCTTCAAATGTCTGCTATATTCAACAGACACAGGGCAGATGTTCCAAATGATTTGTGTTGAGTTTGGGTTGTTTATCACATAGGCAACTCTACCCTATGTGTCTGAGTGGCTGTAGGGGTTTATATATTTAACCATGGTTAATGAATCTCATGAGCAAGCCTGGGAGGCCAAGTAGTAGCAGCAGTAGCAGTAGCAACAGCAGTAATAGTACTGTAGTGTAGATGTCCTAGCCACTATGATAACATGTAGTGTAGATGTCCTAGCCACTATGATAACATGTAGTGTAGATGTCCTAGCCACTATGATAACATGTAGTGTAGATGTCCTAGCCACTATGATAACTAAGCCTAGGCATGAATCATTCCATTCAACTTGTTTAGCGTTCTGAAAAACCCAGGAAGGTAGATGTTTTTATTCTCTTCTCCAACCCACTTTATCCTCTGCCTTTACAACCAGGTATCCTGAAGCTTGGAGAGGCAAGTGACTTGCCTATGGTTATACAAGCAATCTTTGTTTAACGGGGCCTGGCAAACAAAATTTGGATAGGAATATGTGATTACTAGTTGTTTTAGGCATGTCTTGGATATTTCCTTGGCTTATTCAAGTATTAGTTCTTTTCTTAAATAGAAAGCTTTTCGTAAATATAATATTAACTGACCTGGGAAAATATGCAAAATAGAAAACACTTCTTAAATGGAAGTGATAGTGCTGAACTGTGACATCACCTACCTGGTTTAGAGAGAGCATCAATTACATTGATATTATTTTAGAATAACCTATCAGTCTAGGTTTATTCAGAGGTCTTTGAGCCAAATCCCTCAGCATTATCCTTTAACTTATTCTGACTCTTTGAGCATCCCATTCATATGTTCTTACTCTCAGATGGACAACCGACAAATGATGTTTTCTTCCTTTGAATTATTTCCCTTGGAAACAATCCTCAGATGTCATTGGAAATCGCATTATGAATGCATAAGGTTTGCTGGATGATTTCTCTTTAGTTATATTCATCTTGCTATTGTTACATCAAACAGATAAGAGATTCTGTACCCATATTAGATATAAATGATGTACAAGTTCCACCACTTGGGCTTGCACAATATTCTGACTTTCTAGTATGGCATGTGGGGTACATGAAAATAACCAGCAATAAATCATTAGAAATTAAATTCAAACCCATTGTATGTGGATCTATGCATTTTCAATGTATATGGCCTCCAACTGAGCTTAAACTATAACTAAAACTTTGAGTTACAAAACTTTGAGCTTAAACTATAACTTTGATAACTAAAGCAGACCTATGTGACTGTTTGAAGACACCAAATCCCTACAAAATCATGCAGTTCTGGGAGGCAGGCATTCTGGTCCAGAACACACATTGTTAATCAGCAAGTGAAGCAAACTTAGAATTCACACATCCAAAGTGAATACAAAGATGGTCCTATGCTGGTTGTTAGTCATAAAGAGCAATTCTTTAACCACACATATCCTGGTAAGTGTTATCTAGTTTAGAAACAAAACCATCCTTAGTACAATCTTTAAACTCCATGTTACTCAATTTCTCCCTCAAAGGTTTTGAATCTTAGACTACAACCAAGCAATTTATATTGTTGCATCTCTGCCATTTAAAGCCTCTACAAGAACCGTGGATACTAATCAGGTTATCATCAGCTAACAGAAAGTTCTAGAAATTTCATACTACCTCTTTCAGATGTTTTTTAACATCCAACAGGGACATGTAGCTTTGTGATCAGGAGGTGTTCTCATTTCTTCAGTTTTTATTCTATATAACATGGAGGGAAGATGTCAATCAGAACAGCAAAATAAATAATTTAGCCAAGTCAGACCTCTTACAGTTGCACATGAGGGTAAACTAACTTGAATAAAATTAAAAGGAAGTGTTATTTAGCTCACGTGACAAGAGCTCCTGGCTTGATTTAGGATCAAGTTCAGATAGTAGTGGCTGATAAACGTTTTACAGTATGACTCACTTTTTTTTTTTTTTTTTACTTTAAAAAGGCAGCAAGAGGGTGGATTTGTAGCCAATTATAAACTACTAACATAACATCAACCAGCTCAGTATTCCTGAAAATTTAACAACAGGCTTCTGTGTGCTAGCATGGGCCAGCTCTAGAACACCACTAGACCCAGGCACTAGAGTGAGACCACAAATATCCCATCTCCCTCTGACCTTTCTGCTTTCTTCCATCTGATTTTATTCTCAAAGAGGCTTATTCTACATGAAGATGTGATTGTAGGTGTCTGTGCTCAGAAGGGCTCTAAACAGTGTGGCTTCCAATCTGTCTTTTTAGAATCAAACACTGTGGGCAGGGAATAAAGTATTCTGGCCACCCAGTTTGAAAGAAGAGGGAACGGGGACAACTACCTTCAAATCGTCTGAATTAAGCTGAATTTATCCAGAACTGGAAAAGGTTAGCATTCCTAAGAAAGAAACTGTGCAGATCATCATCATGAATTCAGTCCAAGTTTCAACATGTCAACAATTAAATCTGTACCAAAAGTTTACTCCACTTTGGGGCGTGTGCAGCAGCTAGAACTTCTTCCCAGGTGTGCACTTTCAATGGAAATTTGGGGCAAACAAGATCCAAGAAAATAAAAATGTGTTTGGAAGAAAAATATGCTCTTGTAACATAAAGAAGCTGTCTTCTCTCATAGACAAACACAAGAAGTGAAGATAGATAATTGCTGCATAAATTTATTAATAGAAGTGCTAATGTTGTAAATTGCACATCTCCATTTTGACATAGGATCTTTTATTTTCCTTTTACTGAGGAAGAAAAATAAAGGAGCAGAACTGGTAATATTGCTTGCAACTAAATTGGATTTTCCACCAGAAAAAGCTGTTTAGAAAAGGCTATTCGAAAACACAGAAGAGGACTCACAAAAGGGTATTAATGAGTCCAACCAAGACGAAAAAGTCTCCTACAATGCAAACAAAGCTTTCCAAAACCTCTTTCAGGACTGGAAGCTGAAGGATGCTTTGAACTCCCTGGCTTTGCGGAAATGATTTCACCTGCCAACCTAGTAAGAGATTCAGTTGAGATTTTAGAATAAGAACTTTTAACTTAAAGTAGGAGTCTCACAGACGATTCAGGAGAAGAGATCTCAGCAGCTCCAGGTTTGGAAAGAAACCAATAAATACATCCTGCCCTTAAACTGTAAGGCACTAGAGAAATGAGATGTAAACTACACCTTGCCTTTGAGCTCTTGTCTTGGCCACTCACTGTGAACAGATGGAGGTGAGAGTCCAAGACAGGACAAGGAAGGATCAAGCCAGCTCTGTGGATTGATCCTGAATAGCTCTTTCACGGCTCGCCTACAGAATTTTAAAATCCTATTCATTTAGCTATCCATATGAATTTATTTATTTAATAACAAAAGTACAAGAGAAGAACATGAAAATTGCTAGCAAAAACAACAAAACTTAAGCATTTTTCTCCCAACAACAAAGAAATTGAGTCCTTTCCATCCTTCAGCTTCCAGTCCTGATCACTAAATCAGGTCAGCTGCCAAAAAAATGGTTGCTATAGCTTAATGTGCTGCACTGAGGGATGGAGCAGTTTGACAAATGACATCAGTGAAAAAAATCCAGGCTCATTTGTGCATTTTATACCGTACTGATAACACAGCCGTATTCACTAGAAAATAAATTTATACCTATAATTTCAATGGCAAAAAGGAAGAATGCTCAATGTCCATTCACTCATACTGTTATATATTATGTATGTTAATAAACCCTAGAGTCCCATACCATGTATGTTACATGGATAGATAGCATACATGTTACTAGCACTTTGAATAATATGATAACGGTTTCCCAGGTCAGGATAGTAGCTATTGCACTGTTTGAGAATAGAAAAATAACAAATATTTTCTGACAAGACCTAGTGAAAAATAAATGTGGATACCTGGGATAGCTGGGGAGGATCTGTGTAGTATTTCTTTTTATCCTAGCAAATTACACTATACATTTTTGGTAGAATTTCCCCTCTAGATATTTCGCTAATATCATATATAGCCTCAGTAGCACCTTTGATTTAAAACCACAGGTATTAGTTGGAAAAATGTCTAGAGGGAGATTTACCAGACTGCATAAACAGATGAGGTAGTCAAGACATGGTACCTGAATTGATTTATAGATTATTTCACATTATAGCTAAAGACCAAATAGCTGCCAATGTTTCCAATAAGGAAAGATAATCAAGGTTAAAAATTACCTTTTGCAGAATTAAAATCCTATGATTCTCTTAGAGCTTGAGTTTGCATTCTCTTTCTCAGAAGAGAAAGATGTGCTACATCTCTGTGTTTTCATTTATTCTTGGGTACCAGCTGTTTTAATAAAGGCATAACACCTGACTTAGAACATAAATCTAGGCTTAACAAAGTAAGTGTAAACATGACCTTAATTTTCACTCTGCTATGCTTTCTTTCCTGCTGTGTTCATTAGCAGCTGCTCTTTGACCTGGGACATGTAACCGAAATCCTTTGAGCATTCCAACTTCTACTACTAAGAAGAGGTTCCCTCCACTCTGGTAACATTTTTATTATAGTTGTTGACATGGTAGGTAAAATATTTCCCTTTGGACACTAAAACCCTTTTCAAAACCAGCTCCTTCAAACAACTTACCTAATAGGACATCAAAGGTATTAAATCATTGCTGTGAGCAATTGAGGATAATTTTTTTTCTTTATTTTCTTCAGAATTTGTTTGATTCATTTTCTGGCACCTATGCCATTGGGTTTAGAAAGAGTAGCTGTAAAAATATAGCTCATGTGAACTTCCAAGGAGGAGTTCTGAATGTGGATCACAATAGAGATATAGAGCAGTATGGAAAGAGAGTAGCATGGAAGAAACTCTTGAACGTGCTCTTTAAGGATTCATATTGATGAGTTCTATTGAAAACTAAAGGGCACATCTTCTACTAAGTTGTTTTGCAAAGTCCTATCCTAGAGTTTTATTTCTTTTGTCCCTTATTAGGACAAAGCAAATGGGAAAAAAAAAGTAGTGGTATTTTGATTAAAATACACCTGCCATTAAGATATCAGAGCTCCATGGTATCTGAAAGCTGCTTCACAGAGCAGAGTTAGATAGAGGAGGCTACAGTGCTGTCATAGGGCAGTGAACCCCCATAGTCCTTTTCCCTTTCCTCCTGGAAAAACCTTGACATCATATGGGTACTCAACATCCCTTAATTTCTGTCTATAAGGTCCAAGTAGAGTGCAATCCTTCAGGATGAAGAAAGTGCCCCAGGACAAACCCCCCAGTACATGATACTTCCTAGCCACAGGGAATGGCTGTAAAGCAGAAACATGACTTAATCCATTCAGGGCACCCACAAGAGCTATAATAAAAGAGGCTTATTCTTTTCTACTGGTGCTCCACAGCCATACTGCCACCATTGATTAGGCTAGATGTAGTTGGAGATGTTTCAAGCACTCAACAGGATTTGAGTGATACAACCCTGGAATTTTTTATTGAATATAAAACATACTGGAATCCACATCTGATGTGCAAACCCTACCCAGGATATGGCAATAATCTAGTTCCTTAGGGCAGACCTTAGAAATCTCTACCCCAGAGTTGCATCTGGCTCTGAATATTCTTTGGTACAAGTTCATTAGAAAATGTTTCATAAAAAGAAAAATATCAACATGAAATAAAATTTACTACACAATGGAGTTAAAGACCTCTAACAAGTCATAATAGGCTTTACGTGGCAATATCACATTTTGTCAGTTATAAGGCTGCATGGGAGAACAATGTATCTCCGGAATCTTGATGCAAAACATTGCACATAAGAGTTGTGACAGCTCTGTAATTCTGTCCATTCCTTGTCCATTTAGTCAGATTTATGAACTATATGGGCCTATCCTACCCCAAAATTGGTTCTAGATAGACAGAAAGACTGTATAACCCTGTGATGTGGCTATATCAAATCAATTCACATTTCTGAATACAGTTTAATAACTTCATACTATATCTATATCACCAAATCTAAAATACCACCATCCCTTTCTGAATCACTCCCAAAGCATCCTAATTGTTTTTTCTCTGCTTTCAAACTTGCTCCCATATAATCTATACTTTACAGAATAGCCAACACATTTCTTTTAAGAAAAAACAGATCATTGCATGACTTAATACCCTCTTCTGTCCTCCCATTGCAGACTCCTCATCATTCTACAATGTCCTCTGGACTTGATTTGACTCATGTCTATTCATGCAACCTGGATTCCTACCTCTCTCACAAAGCTCTAGCTCCATTGGCTTTCCTGCTGTTCCTGAGGTAAGAAGGAGGCCAGGGGGAGGCTGTTCCCTCGTGTTTTCTAGTTCCAAAAAGAAGAATTTTCTTAAGGCACTTAAAGTGGAGTGAGGTGTTGGACACCTGGCATGATAACTCCCAGCTGCTACTTATGGTTAACCAACAGGCAACCCAATGTCCTCTGTGGAATTCCCTCTCATTGCTTCTGTTGGTTTTCTTCCTTGGTCAACAGATGAATAACAGTAATATCTTGCATTTTTCTTGTGATTTAGCTAGTACCCTTTCCTTCTTCATCTCTACAATTATTTTCTAAGATATACTAGAAAAAGTCTCCATTTTCCAGATAAAATTTTAGAAAAAGGATTTCTGCTTTGTCTCTCAGTTATTTAGTAGTGAGTTCAGACTGAGACCTGTGTTTCCTGACAACCTGCTTAAACTTCTTTCCGCCACACTAGTCTATGAAGACACCAATGAAAAGATGGTAATTTTCATACCCAATTCACCAGAAGAGCAAAATAAAAAGAGAAAGAGAAGGAAAAGAAGAAAGGGAGAAAGAAGCAATGGAGGAGGATATAAAAGACAACAGCTGCCCAGTTCCTCCATACTAATCTTCTAATCCATCCTCATAAGTCAATTCTAAATTTCAGCTAAAATTACATTTTTGTAACCTCAATGCTACACCCATCTGAGCCTGCCTATTTGTTTCCATTACCTTTAACAAAAGTACCAATTATTACATAGAAATTCTATTTTGAGATTTACCACGAAATGTTGGCTTTCTATAAAATTCTTAATTAAGAAATGTTAGAAAACATGGTTCTCACTCAATTACCATGGGACACAATACCCTGGGATTACTTTTATTCCTTGTTCTTCCCAGTCTTAGGAACACCAATGAATGAATTAAGTCTAATGATAACCTAAGGGCAGGTTTCTGGAATATAAATATCAGAGACACTAACTAAAGCCCAAGACCCAGGGGTTTAGCTCTTCCCTGAAATACCATCAGTTTTTTTAATAGATGCTCACTTTCCCCAGGTTCTTCCAGGCCAGGCCAGACCAGGCTTCAATCATTCACTCAAGGACTGTAGCATGTCCATGTTGTGCTAGGTGCCAGAACTACAACGAAGAACAAGATGGTTTTTATTCTGCTTGTTCTTCTGATATGAGATTCTGGTGAGAGATATACAAAGCAACAAATAAAAACAGTTACGATCAATTGTAAGTGTTATAAGGGAAGTAAATGAGGCACCGATAGAGCAAAATGAAGGCTCCTTCTTTGGTTAGGGTGGCCAGGCAGGGCCTCCCTGGAGAGCTGAGCTGGTGACAGAACTGCCATGAATGAGTATCCCTTCCTTGACCCACACTTAATTCAATCCCTGCTCTTTTCCTTTGTAGGTAACTGATAAACAGGTCCCAAACCAAATAAGCTGTAGTGGGGAAGGTACCAGGCACACCAAAAAGCTCAGCTTTAGAAACGACTCCTAACAGTTATTTCAGTTTAAAATAAAATCAACATATAAGAGCCAGAAACTCCAGTCAGCACAAAAATGGCCTCTTTATATCTCATCAAGGAATCATTACTATAGATGACAAGAGGTATATTGCCAATAAATCCACAATTCTGTTTCCAATTAATGCAAACTTACAATATCCCAAGCTGTTATTAGATTTCAATTAATAACCTGTGATGCCTCATTAATGCAAATATGCTCTTACTGGTGCTCAACCTTCATTAGTGAAATGGGTCCGATGACATGACTGTTGCATATGATAATGGAACTATGATTAAAAGGCACAATTAATCATTTTCTTCTACTAATCTCCACGACAGTTTACATATGCCTATATGAAACATTTGCTTCTCGCAAAAAAAGCCAATTTATATTTAAGCTAGTCAATGGCAGATAGAAAAGCAGAAACATCATACTGAAATCTCTATCACAGTTGCAAAGAATCCCAGAAGTAAGTCAAGTTTTTAAGGAATAATAAAAGCCACAGAGCTGTTGCCGCCACTATCCTATGTAACTTGTTAAGAGTATGAAACATAAAACAACAAATGTTATTACATTCTTTGGAAGACAAGGCCTTTTTAAATTCTCTTGTTTGTGTAGTTTCCCATTCCTTCAACCCTGAATCATTCCACTTGCAGGTTGAATCCAGCCACAGATGTGGAATCAAATACGGCAAATGTAGGAATACTTCCCACGTTGCCCCATCTTCCTCCACTCCATGCAATGAAATAGGACTTGAACCTAAGCTGCCTGGAATAGTTGCTATTACTACTACCCACCTAGCAACCTTTCCCAATTCTGACAGTAACACCATGCTTGACCTTTGCAGAAATGCCTTTCTCTCCTATGGACATGGTTATGGCTGGGTTGTCATTTACAACTCTCCCCTCACAAAGGCAGAGGGAGGATTGTGAAGAAGGCTGGGCCACCAAATATTCCAATGTTCCACACATTGATGGACACAGGTAGGGCTCCTAAACACAGCAGAGTCTCTGAGGTCTTTCCTGAGATCCATTTATCACAGTAAGGAGCATCATCTTAATTCCCTGTTTTAGCTTTAGTTTACTGATTGTTTTATTTACCAGAAATAAAAGATTATAAACAAATTTAACAGGGCTATCCATTCCTCCCCAACCTTCACCCCAACCACCACACAGGTAAAGTCCGTTCCTCTTATTCTCCCATCCTCTTAGCCCTTGGGTTTAAGCATTGGCAAGAGATATAAAGCATACAAAAGCTACACACTTCTCCCTCTTAAGTACATAGTAGTTTTAAAAAATCTATTGAGATTTCATCTTAATTGTTGCTTAGTAACCATCACAAGATTGGAACTCTTTTCAAGCTTCAAAAAATAGCATTATAAAAAAGGGATGTATCATTTAGAAGTGTAAAGTTAAGAAATTGTCTGAAGTAGGCTGAGGTTGTAGCTCAGTGGCAGAGCGCTTGCCTAGCATGTGTGAGGCACTGGGTTCGATTCTCAGCACTGTATATAAATAAATAAAATAAAGGTCCATTGGCAACTAAAACATATTTAAAAAAAGAAAGAAGCTGAAAATGAAATTGTTTAAAAACTCATATTACAGTAGCTTTATATCAGGGACACAATTCTAAAAAATCTAAAACAAAACATAGAATTTAGGGATTCTATCTCAATAAATTCTAATCCATTCCTCTATAATATCATTGTAATATACTGATTGTGACGTTGTCCTCCAAGCAACAAAAGTAATACTAGGTCTTAGTTAACATGCATTAATGTACTACCAAACTATACTTCTTTCTGATAAATAGACCCCGACTTACAGTGGTTGGACTTCAAATTTTCAAGTTTAATGGCAAAAAGCCATTTACAATCAGTTGAGACTTTATTCCTAATTTGGAATTTAGATTGTTTTTTTCCTGATGATATGCACTCTGATCCTCTTTCTCAGTGCTGGGCAGCAGAAGTGAACTTCAGCTCCCACTAAGTCATGTGATCACAAGCACAAACAAGAGAGCTTCTACAGTGTTTTTTGTTGTGAAACCGTGATGTTTGGTAAGTTAAGTATAGTCAATACATTTTCAACTTGCAATATTTTCAAATTACAATGGGTTTACTGGGCTGTAACCACTTGGTAACTTCAAGATCATATATATAGTTATTTTAGATGTATAAGATATAAATGTTAGATATGGCACTTATCATCAACATGTCTCTCTGTATTTAAATATCTATACCTTATTAGAAATATTGATTTTGAGAAGCACATTGTGTAATAATGGTTTCAGAGCATATGTTAACAATGATCAAGTGAATGAGTTGCTGGAGTACTGGGTTGAGGATTATAAAGTGGCCTGGAAACTTGATAGGAAAGAGCTTATCAGTTCCATCTGCCAGTAGTGCAGGATTCAGAAGGGGCAGTAGGCATGACAAAAGTGTTTTTAATCCATTGCCTTATGGAAAAGTCCAGTTGTTCTGCCAGTAGCTGCTTGACCTTTGTGAAGCTGAGATTCTTGGGTCTCCGTCTACTCATCTTTAAAATGAGGGTTTTGATTAGATGACCTCTAAGGTCCCTTCCATTCTGAACATTCAATGATATTCGTTGGAAAGAATAATAATAGCTCTTATGATTAGCAGTGAGAGAAGCCTGGTGCAGAACAACTAAATATAGGCAGCAGTGAGCTTATATGAAAAGGCTCCAAAGAAACAGGAGAAGGAAGGAGGCTAACTTCAATTGAGATTTTTGGCTAGACAGTAATGCCTAATAAGCAAAATATTGCCCCACCAATATATAGTCCATCATCTTTTCATATATATATTTCAAAAATCCTTCTAGAGTTGTTTTGCAAAATAATTAAATGCCCATGATTTTGTTTTGAAATACACAAAATTCACTATAGCTAACCTTTAGTCACATCTGCATTTCACAGATGGAACTATTTGAATCACAATCAAAATGCTTCCAACTATAGGAATCCAAAGGTTACTATCTCATAAAACAGGAAGTGCAGTGATCACAAAGGCTCAGTGACTGGCAATGTCAGGAGTGGCCCCAGCCCAGATCTCTTGAGCTCTCTGCTTTATAGCTCTTGAGACAGCTTTGCCCTCAGGCTAGTTTTCTGAATGGTAATTAGAAGACTTCTGATACCAATTGGTGCTAATAATACCAATTCTCAATAATATCCCTTTTTAGTGCAATAATGCAAAAGTAATAGCCAACATTATTATTACAGTAGTTTCAATATAACATACATTGCTTTTATACATTTATTAATTTTTCACAAATTAATGTATCAAAAATGCTATGGGATAGATACTAAAATTGTCCCATTTGAGGGGGAAGGGTACTGGAGACTGAACTGAGGGGCTCTTAACCACAGAGCCACACCCTCAATCCACTTTTAAATTTTTTATTTTGAGGCAGTATCTCACTAATTTGCTGAGGCTGGCTTTGAACTTATGATCCTCCTGCCTCACCCTCCCAAGTTGGTTGGATTACAGGTGTGTACCATAGTCCCAGCTAGAATGCCCCATTTTAAAGTTGAAGAAACAGAAAGGTCAAGAGTCATGTCCCAAGTCAAAGGGTTAATCAACAGTAGAGACACAATCTAACTGGACCTCTGACTCCAGGAAATAGCCTCTTACCCAAGAGGATATACTTTCTCATACTCAACAGTGGTTCTGCAAGCACTCGCTAAAACATGAACAAACAAACAATCAGCGAAGCTTGGTGGTTTTCATATTACTTCCAGACATTTATGAACAAGACAGTAAAAAATCAGACCTAAAAGTAAGATGTCTGTGACATAGAAAAGTATTTTGGTAGAAATGTTTACAGTCTATGCTGCATCGCTGTCAAATGTTTCAGAAAATTGAACCCTATTCCGTGTGTGCATAGAGATGTTTGCCTAAGTGGAAAATGCTTTGGTTGAGAAAAGGAGGGAGAAAAGGCAGAATTTTCTCCCCACTAAAAACTAGGAATTGAAAAGTGATGATGACATGACTCAACGTCTGGAGGCAGAGAAGTTCTGCTCCACCACTGGCCACCACTGCTCATTTGAGCTCCAATTGCTACTGTGCAGTCACAAGGCTGAGACTAAAACCTTCCCCAAAAGCCACATTCCCCACATTTTCAGAGCACTCTCCATACAGAAGAAAGCTGTTTTGCATTGTTTGTTTTTACAACTGTCTTTTTGTTTCCAGCATTGCCAGAGAATTCAAGATCCTCAAAATGTGTCTTCTGGGGTCAAGTGATCCACTCTCAGGGCTTCTGCTCAAGCCAGAGCCTTTAGATGAGCTGATTTTACATAACCGGATAGAAAAAGAAAATGGCTTTTGTGATGAGCATCTGCTGTTTTGTTAAAAATGTGGTTAAAGACATTAACAAAAGTGACATTACCAGCTGTTGTAATGTCAAGCAGCTTAGCTAAACTGTTTTTTATCAAATGACAACATATGACACCTAAATCAATTCCAAACCAATAACACATTGTTACTTGTAAAACAGAGCTGAATGAAAGTGAGAACGCGTGCACGTGTGTGTGTGTGTGAGAGAGAGAGAGAGAGAGAGTCTGAGAGAGAAGTTAATTAAAATACAGATTCAAATTTCTCCTGAAGTCAGCACAATAGACAACAGGATACTGATCATTTTCATAAACATTTTTACCTTCATTGCAAACAAAGCAAAGGAGGATGATTATCTACTGCATGTTACAATACAGAAAAAATTACTTTATTTTGTAATAGGCTTATAAATGGCCAAAAGAATATGGGTTCCTGGCCAGTTAAAATCTGGCTAGCTTATGCCCTTCAGTATATACCTCCCCAGGAGTGTGGCAGTCAGGAGAGAACTGCTTTGTGTGGCTACGTCCAACTCCTCTATTTTTATCTGCCCATCATTTTTAATTATCAGGCCATTAAAAGGTGGCAGATCAGTAGCACTGCCAACTGTGTTGTCCTTATGGCTGAAAAGTCTGTGACAGTTGATACAATGAACACTCTCCCACTGTTCATCATGGAGCTTGTAAAAGCAAAAGGGCACAACTTCCTCCTGCCTAGCACCATCATGGCCAATCCTGGATAAATAAATGTTTAATTTCCACACCATGACAAGGAAAGGGCCTGAGTTGTGACTGGTGTTTAGTAATCTGTGGGTATTTCGTGTGCATGATTATTAATAATACAATTCACAAATGCTTTGTCTACAGGCCTGGGCTAGGTCCTGCTTCTATGATAGTCACCCTGACTTAGCAGGAAAGCTACTTCAAAGGGCATCATTCCTCCTAGAAGGAAAACAAAGGGGCAGGCTTTGGGGAAAGGATGCTTGCCAGAAACAGAATGTGCTCTACACATGGAGAGTGTTTCAAAGTAGGTAACTCAGGAGGGACCTACATTTGGAAAAGAGACACCACAGAACCAACAGAAGAGACAGAAATAAGCAAGCAGCTATGTGCTCTAGTTCTACTAAATGAAGAGGGGAAAAAAGGGACACAAGTGATAATTAGCATATGGTGAAGTTCAAAGATCGGGTACGTTGGGAAATGAAAGCGTCCATTTCCTCGAGGATGTTACTGCATATCACAGGTGGATAAACTGGCACAAGAGTATGGCACTTCTTTACTGAGAATGGATTAAAGAAAACATTGATGATATCAGTAAGAAGAAACCAAGCTTGATATCAGGTAGAACTTCTAATAGCAAAGATATGACATAGGACAGATGACCAAGAGATGTACATGGAAGTTATATTAGGGAAGGATGGAGAACCCAGTTAATTATCAAGGGCCCACCCACTAAGGAAACAGAGAAATGGAGAGAAAGTCATTCCCTCCCATTATTAGAAGAAAGGAAAGTTGGAGGGATTGGGTCTCAGGTTTCCAAGAAAGGAGAGGTAACTTTTGGTATTTAAAAAATTGTGCTGTTTTCTAAGTTTCCAAAGCACATCTTTTAATTTTACTCAACTAAGCTATACAGTTTCTACAGTCATATGCCTCATTTCTCTATTATTGAAGAGAGAGAATTTGGATTAAATGCCAGAAGTGTGGTCAGTTATGAATTTCCATTTTCCTGCTTATTTCTGAATTCAATTATTCATCCATTTATTTAACCAATTAAGGCTTTCAGTTCAACCTCAGTTTTTCTAAATATTTAGAAACTAGACTGACCATGGGACTCATAGTAGTAGGAAACCTGGTCTCCTCTTTTGACAACACCATCAATTGAATTGTCTGTATTGATTAGATGCCCTACTATGTGCTCATATACAGGTCTCATTTTATTCTAGCACAAATTTTATGAGATAGGTTTCATTTTTACCCTCTTTATAGTTGACAAGCTGGCTAGCAAAGAAATGGCAGTTAATAAGAGGCAAGATTAGGGCGGGAACCGAGGCCTGATTTCAGAGCCAGCACTTTCAGCTGCTATGCTCTATTCCTCCCCATAAACTTCTAAAAACACAATTCGTAAGTGCATCATCCCACTTTGATTCCCCTAAAGGTTCAGAGACCTAAATTATAATTGGAATTTTTGACGAAGCTAAATAGCTCAACCACAAGACTTGACAAGAATCTTTCCTATAAGAGATGAACTCAGATTCACAACAAAGCTGGTGACAGCTTTTCTAAGACATGGGGCACCTGTGTTGGTGTGAGAGCAAAGAGCTTAAAAAGATTTTTAAGAATAGTTTATCATGCAGTTCTCGTTTTGGATAAGATCCCTTCAGCCTGAGCCAGATTGAAGACAGAACAGTAAATTCTGCAAATTAGGTACATATGCATTCTCTCCTTTCCCCTCCTCAATAGCTGAACAAGGTGTTATTTTTCCCACCTGGACACTATGGACTAGGCAGGTTGAGCAAAATTTTGGGCCTACATAGGTCATAAGAAATACAATAGGGGTCCAAATCATGTTGTACCTGGATCCAAAAGGAATGCTCTTTTGTTGTTGTTGTTGTTATAACACATGCTACAATGTCACCTCCAAACATAGGTGGGTATTGATTTTACCATACCTGAGCTCTTCAGCTCACCTTAAATCTCACCTCATAGGGAAATCCTTTGTGGCCATAGGGCCCTGGGTAGTCCACAATCTTTACCCCTACCGTACACATTTCAATTCACTCTCTTCCTGTTAACTGCCACAGTGGCTTCTTTCACCTTGCCTAACACCCTGTGTGTCTTTTTTTTTTTTTTTTTTGGTATTAGGGATTGAACTCAGGGGTACTTGACCACTCAGCCACATCCCCAGCCCTATTTTGTGTTTTATGTAGAGACAGGGTCTCACTGAGTTGCTTAGCACCTCGCCATTGCTGAGGCTGGCTTTGAACTCGCGATTTTTCTATCTCAGCCTCCCTACCCTGTGTGTCTTTGAACATGTATCTGATGCTTAGAAAACCCTGCCCCCTCCATCTCCACTACCTGTCTGACTCCTGCTCCTCCTCCAGTCCTCGCTCAAAGAAGCCTCCCTAATCACCTAGGCCAGGCCAGTTTCCCATGCTTGAGACAACAGTTTTACAAACTAGGCTTTTATTGACATTTGGAGCCAGGTAATTAATTCTTTGCTGTGGAGCCTATACTGTGCATCATGGGAAGTCCAGCAGCCTCCACTAGATGCTCAACCACAAATGTCTCTAGACATTACCATATGTCCCTGGAGGGCAAAGTCATAGCCAGATGAGAGCCACTGACCTCCAGCCCTTTGCAACAACTTTCCTCCTCTTCAGAGAACTAGCTTTGGGGCAACAATATGTATGTGTTTGTGTGACTACTTGACCGTCTCCAAGACACAGCTGGGCTTGCATCTTTGCCCTGCTTCTTAGGTTCCAGGTGAGTTTGGACTTGCTGTTTTGGCCTGCCCAGTCCTCAGCTCCCAGGTGGGGAAAACAGTCACCTTGAAGAGCTAATGCACATACAATATCTTCTGCAAAACTTGTCCTCCTGTGTTCAGTTGAGTACAGAGTGAGGGAATCTTATTGTAAACCAAAATAACTGCAGGAGAAACTAGTACTATTAGAATTTTATTTAAGGTCTGGGTTCCTTCAGAAATATGGTCATTCTATATCCTAGAAAAGTTACAGTCAGCTTTGTTATAAGTCAAATCCTTCCCTCATAAGAAAGATTCTATCAGAGATGAAATCAAATAAGGTAGTCATTATTGGAAAGTGAGTCCCTTAAAGACAGGAAGCATCTGGCTTCTGCTTACCCTCAATGCTCAATGTCCTGGATGATGCCTGGCTTAAAGCACGATTCCAAGAAAAACAATTATTTCTAATAATTTCTACTAAAAAGGGCTTGATGGGAGATCATAAACTCAAGCCAGTAGCTAATGGAAGACTGTTGAAGCTTCTTTAAATACAAAAATAATGGCACCATAGTTAGGCTCTGGGGAAATTCATCACTGGGCCACGTGGACATTAACCAATCAGCAGGACTCCCTGCCAAGGAAGGAGGTAAGAGGTTATCAACAGTCTCCTGGACAGCACAAAAGGATTACAGGATGACATCCAACCAAAACACCAGCAGGACCCGAATTAACAGGAGAGCCTGTTCTTTGGCAACTATTGCCACGACGCCATGGCACTCCCGGGGCATGGCGCATCTTGCCAATCTGAAAGCACACACCATGACCTGGAGTCTGTGCCCAGCTGCACCATTCCATGTTTCCCTGATGGAAATTAGAAAATAATGTAACCTCAGCTGACAGGTTTATTAAGACACACAAGACATTACAAAGGCCCTTTTGACATTATAATCTCTAACACAGTCAGGGGTAGAAGCCGACTTGCCATCATTATTGAAAGTAATTGGTCAAAAAAAAAAAAAGAGAGAGAGAGAGAAGGAGAGCAATCCTATAAAGCTGTCAAGTTAATTATTTGTCCTACAGGTGTGTTCGATGCTCCTGACTGACTTGCTGCCTACCACAGTGCTCGCTGCCTACTCCGATTCTCACCAGCCCTCTGTTCCTATTCTTCCCATTCCCACTGCATCCCTACCTCAGCCGCTTGTCTGGGGCAGTATGTTCTACAGCAGTGAGAATACATTTAAACCAGAAGTCTATCTTGGCCACATTATCTCCTTGCCTAATTATATTTACATACTGGTCCAACTCTGAATACATCCCTAGCACACTGTCACGCTGTCATGACAAATTCTAATATTCCAGGACAGACAACCCAGATAAAAACAACCAACTTATTTGAAATGCTTCAAAGGGTTGCAACACAACAGTAAGTTTTATTCAGATCAAATTCAAGTTCTCAGGAAATTTAGATCAGGGATGGGGATGGGGATGTAGCTCAATGGTAGAGCACTTGCCTAGTGTGCATGTGGTCCTGGGTTCAAACCTCAGTACTACAAAAAAAGGGAGATGGTCAGTGATTTGAGTCCCAGATATTTATGCAAGAAAGCAGATAACCCAAATAAATGGGAATGAAAAGGGAGAGATGTAGATAACAACAAATAGAACAGCAGGCTTTGAGCTCAGGGTCAACAGAGAAAACCTGGTACACCATTGATGCTCAGTACCTGGTCTGAGACCCACCACCTGCTGAATATTTGTTGAATGAATCCTGTCCTAGTATTTACCCTGTTATTCCCAAAGGGGTTCCTCAAGTAGAATACTTTTTCAGGGTTAAGTCTCTGGTGCCTTTTGCCCAACTGTGTTTGGAAAGTGATGAACTTACTCAAGAATCAGAAAAGGGAAACATAAGCTGGAACCACTGAAGCATATAGGATACACTATTAATGCCACATACAGGGGTGGAGAATCCAAAAAGCTCATGGTCATAGTGGCTTATCTTTTCTACTTATGGGTGAACATGATTAGAATAACTTGAAAGATCATAAGGTTTTGCAATAGACCTAGTAGTGTGTCTGAGCTACAAAATGAAGATTAAGGATGAAAGGGAGAAAATTATGTTATATGCATTTATGTCAAAATGAACCCCACTGTTATGTATAACTATACTGCTGTAAAAATAACAAATAGACTACACTAATATTTATCTTTGTTCAAAAAAATGGAGAAACCACACTCTCTGTCTCTTTTCTCCTTAAATTCATTTATTTTCCCATTTAGTTTTCACAAAAAAGTACATGTGTCTGTGTGCTTACTCAAAAACTATAAAATTTTATGTTGATAGAAACAAACTATACAGAAGACTATAGCGCGAGAAATATAAGTCCCAGGACTCAAAGGTGTTCTCAATGACTAATTTCAGGGGTGTGTATTTATGTGTAACATAATAGGATCATAACACCATACAGCAATTTCCCTTTTTTTTAATACCTAATATCTTGGGAACTTTTTTATATCCATAAAAATATACCTGTTTTGTTTTTTTATCTATTGGTTACTAAAACTCATTTTACTACCACAGGAGGTCAAATTATTACAAAATTTATCATGGAAAAACTCTCATCATGTGGACTCTTTCTTACCTCTCCAAAATTGTAATATTTAAATAAATCATCAGAATCAACCAAAGTAGTGGACAAGGGCTGATATCTGTTTTCAAGCATTCAGCTTTTTAGTTCATTTAGGCTGTTTAAAAATAAATTACCCTGGAATGCCTGAATTTAGGGTCATCTGGATGGAAGTATCACCAAAGGAGTGCGAGGAATGGTTTTTGTGTTTACTTATTTATTACTATGCATATTTATTTGTGTGTGTACGTGTGAACACATGCACATTTGTGTGTATGTGTTTCTGGGGATAAACTCAGGGCCTCATGCAAGCCAGGCAAGTGTTCTACCACTGAACCACATTCCCAGTCTCTGGAAAGTATATTTTTATGGAAGGTTTCTGGGGAGGATTTTTAACCCCTAGAGTTTAGGACTTATTGTCAATTATTCCTATGTACAAGTTGAATATTTTATATAAGTCCTATAAGAATTAAAACCATACTTATTTCTGGTTGTTATTTCAAATATTCAGGAACACATACTTGTCCTTAGTATAAACATATGTCTAATATAAAGTGCTTAAACATGTCAGACAGGGTGCTAAGCACTACCCATGGTGATCTCATAATAATTCTCATACTCACTCTAAGAATAAGATACTATTATGATCCTCAGGGTAAAGACAGAATTCAGGCCCAAGAATTTAGGGAAGCAGCAAAGTGGAATCCAAGAGATCTATGTCTACATCCTGTATTCTATGATTGTCACATTGTATCTTTAAAAATGATAAAGGGACAGATAAAACAGTCTCTTAGGTTTCTTCTCTAAAAGTAAAAACTACATATTTTTCTCTTTGCCTAACTAGAGTTCCATGTTGCTTGGGGGACTTAAGGAGGTATCTTACCAACTTAAATGAACAGCAAGGATTTAGAGATGAGAAGCAGAAAAAAGGAAGAGCACTTGCTGCTCCCCAAGTATGTCAAACACCCCATGCTTTGCATAAGTGAGAAACACTCCCACCTTCACCAGTCACGCACACACAGAGCCTCCATTTCCATCAGATTTGTATGCAAAGTCCACCTTATCCTCACCTTCTCAAAGGGCTCTGCCCTGTCACTCTGCCAGCCCTTAACCTGCTGTGTTAATCTTAGTACCATAGATATGGTTCTAAGATTCATGGTACCATGAAGTACTATAGATAGATGAGTGTTTTGTGAACGTGCCTTCACTGCAAATGCTGTGAGTCTCCTTTGTCCCTTGAACAATCAGTACTGCTCTTCATACATACTTGTTGAACAAAAGAACAAAACATGTACAACTTGAATCGCCATTTTTTTGTTTTTGGTATGATGATAGGCATTTTCCTAGTTTTTTTTTGTCTCTGTGTATGTGTGTGCGCACAGGGAATTGAGAATTGAACCCAGGGATGCTTAACCTCTGCATAGCCTACCCCTTTTTGAGACAGGGTCTCATTAAGTTGTTTAAGACCTCACTAAGTTGCTGAGGCTGGCTTTGAATTTGCTATCCTCCTGTCTCAGCCTCCGGAGTTGCTGGGATCACAGGAGTACACCACCATGCCCTTCTATGCTTTCTTATCAAATATACATTAGCATTTTTCAATTTATACCATTATAAGCAATAGATGAGAATGAGAATCATTAGAATCCAATAAGTATCAACCAGTTGAATTATAAGTCAGGGGCTTGGAGAGAAAGTGGACATTGTTGTAATTTGAAGGAGTGATTGAATGGATAATTATGTTATTTGTGAATGAACTTTGTGGTCTTTACAATCTTCATGGAAAATCCATTTTTCTCCTATTGCATATACCTCCATGAAAATGGAGACTTGCTCAGAACACTACTTTAACTAATAATGTTTAAACAAACTGAAATGTGTTATCAATTTTTCTTGAGTTTACAAAGTTCCTATATTGAACTAGGAATTTATCATTTTGATGATCATAATTATGGAGACTACAAAAATTCCTAGTCACTACTCAGGTAGGGCCCTGGAAATGAACACTTGAAAGAAACCCTTAGTGGAAGAATCAGTGAAACTGATAGGCTTCATCCCTCCCAGAGGGGGATCTTCTACTTCTTCTTCATGACTGCTAGGTTGATGTAATTAATCTAACACATAAAGCAGATTTTACCCTTCATTTTCAAGTACACTGTCTATTAACAGTTTCCATGAGCACTCTGATTATACAAAACTCTCGATAATGGATCCCTGCCAATACCAACCATCAAGCTAATGATGTGTGCTTGCCAGCTTCAAGGTGAAGGACCACTCTTGGGTGTATCTCCCTGGGACTCTAAGATACATTCCCTCTGAAATGATCTTGAAGAAGCAGGTGTCCACTCCCTGCCAGACTGCCAGAGGCTATATTAGCTCAGGATGAGAGCATCAAGGGAGAGAGCGAGGAAAAAACCCCTAACTCATACTGACTGAGATTATTGACTTCACTCTTAAAGAAAGATGAAATAAAAACAAAGAACCTTGTTTATGAAAGGTGAGATCGTGTACATTATCCTTCATTTCATCAATGTCAGCTTTTGTATGTTGGGTGAGAGCATCTGTTCTGTGACTTGTCAATGGCACCATACAGTGAAGCTAAAAGGTGGAAGGTTATTTCTGTAACAATTGATACTCTTTCTGCCACAGCAGTCAAGCACCTGCCAATTCTTCCTTTTCTCCTCTGCTCTGGTGAATCCTGTTTAAAGCTCTTAGGTCAAAGAGCTGCAAAGTGCAGGTGACATCAAGACTCAAACACTGATTTGACATATCTAGATACAGGATGCTATTGGCTGCTCAGCTTTATTCCCCTTCAGGAGTACCTGAAATACAGTTACAGGATTCTTTAACATAAGGATGACCTACACTGTCACTGGTTTCTCCTAAAATAAAAAAGACTAATTGGGTCAGCATAGGTCCTCAGCTAATGGAAACACTGTACATGTACAAAGTTACATATAACGAAATTATGGAAAAACTCACAGATGAGTCAATCCACTATTGTTCCCTGTCCCCATCCATGCCACTTCACAAACCTAAATAGAAAGATACAAGTAGGAACTCTGGGAAAAATGAAAACTGGAGGAGTCTCCATAGCTCCTGGGAGTACTATGATACCCTTGAAAATAATGGGATTATTTTGAGGACCACAAATTAGGTGGAAATAAAAACATATTATTGTGTAAGGCAGAGTGAATTGCAAAACATGTTTGCTGATTTGTAAATGTTGCATATGGTATTCTATTTCACTGTATAGGGAGGCAACATATAACCAAAATTTAAAAATTTATTTTTTGTGATAAATATTGTTTTAAATAGACTAGGCCAAAGTGATTTGATCTTCAAAACTCCACAGTCTATCTGAACAATGTTAAGTCCAGTTCAAAATGTTGCTATCCATGTTCTTTCAATAAAGCCTAGGGAAAGTGACCCTTGTACGTCTCAGGAAAGTAATGTTCCAAGTCAGTAAAATCTCAGTGACAGGATTCTTACACATCTTCAGGAGATAAAAGTCCCCAAGGAGAAAGAAACGAGGCTAACTGGTGACATTGAGCAGAAATCTCTAGCTGTTTGAAGAATTTGGATCCACATGGTCAAACTTCAACTTCAAAATGTAACAGAGAAAAAGCAATGCTTGAGAGGGAGGAAGCAAAATAAAAATGGGAACAGGGATAACCTGTAGGACAGATAGTAGATTCGCTGCAAATGCCAAGAGAAAGCATGAGTACTGCACATGCCAAACCTAAAAGACTGTGTGGGATGACAATGTGTTGTTTTCTATTATCCAGCATTTATGCTTCCTATGTGACTTTCCATTGGGAGAATCACCTTTCACCTATTCTCAGTTCATGTGACTGGAGAAAGGGCTGTCCAGGTGCAGGCAAGTGACCACAGTGAACATTCCTTTCCCTGACCTCAACCTTCCTGTGAGAGAACAGCCATCTAAGGCACTTTCATGCAAACTATTCTAAGAATGTGTCTTTCCTCACAGTGGACTAATAGGGTGAATGGAGGCTGTCACAGTGACAGGTCAGCAAGTAGCCTGTCAACCATCTTCATCATCCTCCAAGAAAACCTTCCAGAAACTACAGGTAGCACCAAATAAAGCAGAGGTGATAGATGGACAGTCTCCTAAAACATAAGCCTATAAGCTGGGTGCGGTGGCTCAAGCCTGTAATCCCAGTACTTAGGGAGGCTGAGGCAGGAGAATCGCGAGTTCAAAGCCAGCCTCAGCAACAGTGAGGTGCTAAGCAACTCAGTGAGACCCTGTCTCTACATAAAACACAAAATAGGGCTGGGGATGTGGCCCAGTGGTTGAGTGCCCCTGAGTTCAATCCCTGGTGCCAAAAAAAAAAAAAAAACATAAGCCTATAAATCTAGCCATGGATGAAGCTAGGTACTACTGTTGAGTCAATAACTTCTCTACTAAAGTTACTTTGAGATTCATTTCTATTACTTGCAAGATAATCTGTTCCACATGAGATGTTAACGTAGAACGATCTTTGAAAGTACAAAACTTTCTTACCAAATAGATGATGTCTTGCTCACCAGTATAATCCCAGCACTTAGAACCTAAGGCTCAATATGAGAAGATTTCAACCAATTGTTCAGTGAATAGATCAATTTTTGACTAATGGGTATACATTGACTTAAGAATTATCTCCCAAACACGGTTTTTAAAACTAAAGGATAATCGAAATGGATTTGTCATTTTCATCAAAATCATAGCAAGATCAAACAAAAATTAAACATTCCCCCATCTATCTGACCCCAAAATATTATTCCCACACAATACTTAGGTTTGGCCGGTATTTATAAATAGATACTCTATATAACATATGTTTAATGGATGAGCCTATTTAATCATCCATTTGTCTCCCCAAAGAGGAACACTAGTGCCAAAATAGTAAGCAATTCTCCCAAGCACTAAGCATGCAACTCCAAATCCCTGCTTTCTAGAAGAGGTTAATTAGACAATGAAAAACAACGAGCCAACTTCTTGAGGGGGGAACTAAAGACCTAATTACAAAGAAAATGTCCAACTTCCTGTCCCCAAATGACACTGAAGGAGCTAGCAATGGTAAATGTTTTGCAGAGGCCCTTCTTTTTCTATTACTATAAGAACATTTAAAAATTTGTATTTTTAAATTCAACTTTCCTATTGTGTATTTCTTCCCTAATTTTGAATGCAGAACAGTATTTCTAAGGGATGCTTTTTTAAAAAAAAAATTTTTTCTTTAAACTAATGTAAAACAAATTGTTTCTCTAGGAAGACTTTTTTTCTGTTTGTTTCCTAGGTTACATTTTGCAACAAATAAAATGATTTTTCCCTTTTAAAGAAAAACTCAGAACCATACACTGAAAACTTTTCTTCACTTGGAACCTTTTGGGCAATGAATGATGCGCCCATATAATATGACATTCCAATTGCACCCTGCCATCTTGGTTTCCACTTCATTTTCCAAAACAAATGTAAAATTTCAAAGTAAAATTACACTTTAAACCTGTCATTGAAACAGTATTTCATGACTGTTTAAATCCCAGCCTCCCATTCTTGGAATCTCATTTTTATATTAAATTACTCCTTCCTATTTTCATTCATCCAACATTCATTAAATGCTTTCCATGGGCTAAGTAGTGAGGTAGGGCTGGGAACATAATCATGACCAAAACTCCACACAGCCCCAGCTTTAAGGGAAAGTCCAGCCTAGTGCGGGGAGAGAGATTATTCAACCAAACAGAAGAAATTTATTAATACAACAAAATGTGCATGGTGCTCCAAGTCTGTGTAACAAGGGAATGAAACTGAGTTTGGGAAGTCACAAGAGGCCTGCTAAAGGACTAAATATGTGAGCTGAAGGGAAGTGTGTTTTTCTGGGGTATGAGGAAGAAGAAAGGGGGAAGAAAAATAGCACAAAACAAAGAACAATGGGTACAGACCCTGTAGTGGAAAAAGCCTAGTGCATGTAAGAAACTAAAAGAAGGCCAAGATAGATTGATCCTGAGATGAAGCTGGTATGAGACTGGAGACAGCTATTCATTCTAAGTAGGACTTTCTCTGCTATTTTAGGGTGGAGGTATTCATTATACTAGTAGTAGGAAGGATCCAACTTCATTAAAGTTGTGTTTTCTATCTGACTGATTTATTTATATTGGACTTTCCATGTAAATGGTACCATGTGTGGCCTTTTATGTCTGTCTTCTTTTACACAGCACATTTTTTAGCTCATTCTATGACATACCATGAATCAGTACTTTATTGCATCTTTTTACTTGAATCATATTCAATTGTCCTGTACTCTAAATTGCATATTCATTCATCCACTAGTGAATGTTTGGGTTGTTTTCACCTTTTGGCTACTGTGATTAGTGCTGCTATAAAAGGTTTAAGTATTCGAGGAATCTGTTCTCAATTCTTTGGGGTACATACTCAGAGGTAGAATTACTGCATCATGTAGTGATCCTGTTTAACTATTGGAAGAAACATCCACTGTTTCCCACAGTAGCTGCACCATTTTGCATTTCCACCAGCTATGCAGGGAGTTTTCTGATTTATCTACATCCTCACCAACAATGTGTTGCTGTCAGTCATTTTGATTATGACCGTCCTGGCCAGTATGAAGTAGTATCTCATGGTTTTGATTTGCATTTCCCCAATGACTAGTGATCTCACGTGTTTTCTGGCCATTTATAATTTTACTCTTGGAAAATAATCTGCATAAGTCCTTTGCCCACTGTGTTCTCTTCTTCTTGTTGTGTTGCACATATTTTAGATACAAGACCCTTACAAAATACATTATTTCTAAGTAATTTTTCCCATCTGTAGTCTGTCTTTTCACTCCATTAATGCTGCCTTTTGAAACACAGTTTTAATTTTAATAAAGACCAATTTATTCATTTGTTTATTTTATTGTCTGTGGTATTATAGCCATACTTAAGACTCCACTTCCAAATCACAGGTCATGAAGATTTACCCCTGTTTTCCTCTAAGCATTTTATTTAGGTTGTTATGTATGACATGAGGTATTCCAAATTTCTAACTATTAGTTGCCTAAGGTTGTTGATAAACATGAAGTAAAGGTTATCTGCTGAAAATAAAAATGGGAAAAATGAAAGCAGCTCTCTGTAGAAGAGACCAATATCTGTAAAGAAGCATGAAGAACACTCTAGTTTCCTTCAGTAAAACTGGAGGACCCGAATGTTCACATGCTGGAAGTCAGGCTTGTACATGGCCCAAAAAGATCCAGCAGCTTATACATATTTTAAAAACAAATTGCTAACCAAAATAGGGAATTTTCACAAAAAAATACAGACTTCCTGCTTCTGCTGGGTGTATTGGAAGTTCTGGCTACCATTAGCTACAGCTCAAGAGAAAAGACTGCTTTGACTCCCAAAAGGAAGGAAGTTCTCCAGGTTGTTGCAGACTTCAGTAGGCATGCTGAATTCATTTGCATTGCTCATCAGGCCCTTGGCAATACTTGGATTGCTACCTCAGCCTACCAAGGAACTCAGATGCTACAGAGCCTCATCAGGTCTACAGATTCCTATCTGAAAAGGAGACATGAGCAGAAGTCAAGTCTAAAAACTATAAACTCTAAGAGTAGGTCTATGAGACAGGTACATTCCCAGAAAGAAAACAGAGGCATCAAGGTTTGTGACACTCATTGTTAGGACTGTTGCTTTGCCCTGCCCACCTGCAGCTTGTAGTTTACTCTGCCATGCTCCTTTGTGTAGCCAATTCCTCCTCCTTCACATCTCAATTTAGATGTCAGTTCCTTCAGGATTTTTCTCAGGCTTTCCACATCTATATTAATTAACCTTCCTATGACTGATCATACCATCATTCCAAAATTGGCTCTTAGTTTGCAAGGCCCAGTGTAAAATGAAAATGCAGAAACCCTATTCAAAAAGCACTGAAATTCAGTGCTTTTTGACTTGAACTTGGTGCAAGACAGTAAGAGCAGAGCATCAAGACACATGGAGGGCCCTCCTAAGCCTGGGGCCCTGAGCAGCTGCACAGGTCACAGGTCTGTGGATCTGACACAGTACTCTTTTCCTCTCTCCACTGCCAGCTTGTCTGGCCTTTGAATCACTCAGCAGTTAACACAATGCCCAATGGAGCAAACTTCAAGAAATACGGGTTGACTGAATGAGAGGATGGGGGTGGATAATTATTAAACCACCATAAAATCCTGAGCTATTGTTCTAACAGCCATTGCTAGCTGTTCTGCAAATGCTCCTTCAAATTTTATCTTCTGTAACAATGACACTATGTCGACCTGTCCACGGAGCCCAACAGTGTTAATGTCGCATGTTAATAAAACCCACAGAGATGGCTATTTATTAAAATGAAGCTTCAGAATCTACATAGCTAGGACACAGTTATTTACTCTTAAAATTGTGCAAATTTTATAGGTGTACCTGTACCTATTGCTACATTAAATATAAAACTAAAGCTACCCAAGTACCTAAGAGCACAGGGTGAAAATTTCAGTAGGATGAGTCACTGCCAGGAAACGATCACCAGAGTCTATATCTGTGCTGCAGGGTATCTCAGGGTCTGATGAATGACATAATTACACATGCTAACTCTTCCTAGTGGTAATGCCTTAGAAGAGGGAAGATGGGGAGTACAAAGATAGAAAAGGTGAAATCATACAAAAAGAAAAGACTAAATGATTTTTACTCAATGGAATGGTGTTTTAGAAGACCTAAATAAGCATATATAAGCAAAACTGCAATGTACACCTTGAAAAGAGGTTGGCCAGCAGACAGAACCTGAGACAATTTTTAAAATGTTTTATAAATGACAATAAAGATGAGAAATGCACAGCTTTTCAGAAGGACACTAGGGGAACCCAATTCCTCAATGTTCTTTAAAAATTGGGGCATCACAAAGAAATCTTGCGCCAAGTTCAAGTCAAGGTGTATTAGGACTCAAAGTCATCAGCAACAGCACACTTAACCTTAGCAGAAGACAGTGGATTCCACAAATGTTAACTATCTGGTTCCCCTAGAGAAACCATGAGTCAGTTTTAAGCAGCACATTCCACCAGAACTTTCCAGGATAAAAGCAATGTCCCATATCTGTCCTACCCAATATGGTAGACACTGACCAAATGGACTTATTTAACATTTGAAGTGAGGTTAATGTGACTGAAATTTGAATTTTTATTACATTGAAATTAATTTAAATAGACATATATGACCAGGGGCTGCTGTATTAAACAGAAAAGCCCCAAAGAGACAATAAACCCACACAAAGCTCAAGAGAAGGTATTTGCAGACTAGTTAGATATAAATAAGAATAAGGATATACTCTCCAGTACAATTTATCTGTCTTTCATAAAAGTAATCAAAACAGCTCGGAACAAAGTGGTGAAGTTCTAATTCCTCAACCTTTGAAGCTGTGTGACATGTAAACAAACATCTGGCAACTGCCATGATAAAAAGGGACAATCCCCTGAGTAGTAGAGGTGAAGATGAAGAAGGGAGTTGTGGGGGCCGATGCCAGTCAAGAAAACAAGGAAGATTGTGGTAAGGTTGGAGAGTCCCATAGACCTAGAGTCAGGTATCCCCACCAGGTTTCCATCTTATGAAGGTGAATATTGGCAAATGCTGTCAGAGAATTAGCAAAAGCAGGCAGCTGACTTAAGAAAAGTGCTTGCATCAGGCAGACTCACTACAGATCCTACTGTGGCCTTCATACAGCAAGTCATAAAATCCTGGCTACAAAGTGGGGATTCCTTTTGGCTACCTAATATTTTCTCTGATTCCTCTAACTAGGGAAAAGAGATCATGGTAAGAAACCAAAGAGGGCAAAGCAAGGAGAAAGGAAGGGAACTTCAAGGAGAAGACAAGAAAGGCGAAAGAAAATTTTTTAAAAAATAAAATTGCAAGAGGAAATGAGATGTTCATAAGGAGCTCGGATGCTCCTAGAGTGAAAATGATAAAAAAAAATCAGAAGGAAGGTGTGTGCCTGAGCAGATCACAAGGACCTTTGTGAATTTGTGTACAAAATTATAAATTATACACGTGCCTCCTAGGAACTACAAATACTATACATAAAATACCTGGTATTAAGATGAATAATGAGAGTGGCAGTCAGAGAAATGATACAGTAAACCAAGGACAGAGATAGAGAGACACGGAGGCAGAGAGAACCTTGTCTTAGAATTTAAAAGCAGGGAGTTAAATTAATTCAGAAAAATAAGTAAAAAATACACGTGCCCAGCAAATGTACTAGTGCTACTGGCTATGATAAAACAAAAGACATTGATAACACAGGTATTGGTCCTTAGGAGGAATTTTTTCTGAGAAATTTCTCCTTAACTTTGTAGTTTCATATTAGCAACAAAAACAATGGAAGTAAAAGCCATGTTCTTAAATATGTGCCTTCACATAGCAATAGGTCAAACAGAACAGGCATACTGAGGGTGGGGAGCAGACAAAAGCCATGTCATAACTCACCATGGAGAAAGGTATTTATTCAAAGTGCCAGCTTCAGCATCATGGTTTTGCACTTTGAGATGAGTGATTTTTGAATCATTTCCTAAGGTATTACTATTACAGTGCAGTCAACAATGTCAGTTGGCATGTAATCATGCCAAACCTAGCAATAGACTTATTTTTCGCCAATTCAGAGAAAGAATTCTCTCCATCAAGACTTTCTTTTTTCCCCTAAAAAGTACTCTCTCTCTGTCACGTACACACACACACCTGTCATTTCCTTTTCTTTCTCAGAATTACATTTTGGACTAGGTCAGAGCAGTGAATCCTGGAGGAGATATGCACTTAAAATCCCTAAGCATTTTTAACTGCTGGAATACAACACAGGATGGCTATCACAAAAGGAAGTCAGTAGTGCAATCCACTGCTAACAGTCCTAGCTACGGAAATGGAAATTCACATTGGTTTCATACTCACCTGTCGCCTTGTAGATCCAGAATTACATTTAATATGAATTTTTTGAATTAGCTATTGTATACAATCCTGAAAGAAGAAATTTCTGTTAAGGAAGTACAATATCGAAGAGAACTGAGGAAGGACATCTGGCTATTTAATGACAGAGAGGTGACTTGAACTCCCCAATTCTCATTTTCTTCATCAGTGCACATCACCTGTGACCAGATCTAATCTTTTCATTTAATGACTATTTACTTCCTAAATTGGTTAACAAGAAAAAAGAATCACTAGTATAACAAAGCACAGATTTATCAAGTCTTGCTGACTTCATCAACCTAGAGTTTTTGTTGTTTTGTTTGATGTACCAGGGACTGAATGAACACAGGGGCGCTTTACCCCTGAGCTACATTCCCAGCCCTTTTTCTTATTTTGAGACAGGGTCTCACTAAATTGCTTAGATCTTTGTTAAGTTGCTGAGGCTGCCTTTAAACTTGTGATCCTCCTGTCTCAGTCTCATGAGCTGCTCAGATTATAGAGGTGCCATCACACCTGGTTGGATTCAGTTTTAAATCACACCTTATTCAGTATATAAACTTATTTTTTGTTCAAAATCTAATCCTCAGCATTGTGGTCTCGCAAGATGTGCTGCCCCAAAGAAGGGTGTTTGAAGATCAAATAAGATAATGAAGTTCTGAACACTAAACTATGTTCTTTCATATTTATTATGTCCCAAGCATATTAAAGGCTCTGAGAAGTTCTGCAATAACAAAAGCTGATTTTATTTCTAACATTCTCCCAACATATTTGGTCTTAGAATTCTGTTTTTATTTGTTCCTTATAAAAAACACCTATTACCATTTCATATCTAGAACCCCATGAAATACACTTCCAAAAGTACTGAGGCATCCCTCACCTAATTACACCAAAAGACTTTTACTAGATTTTTAGAAAGATTATAAAAGAGACCATAGATTCTTTAGAATTACTATTTTATGGACAGGAAAAGATGCAAATAAAAGAAGAACTAGCATTTATTGCCACCTATAGTGTGGCAGCATGCCATTATGAACTTTGCAATCTCAGTAAATTGCCACAATGCTCTCCTGTGTATCATCATTCTCCTTCATGAAGATGGTAAAACCCAAATTCAGGGTTGTCACATAACCCATTGAAGGTCACACTACCAAGATATAGCAATTTAAAAGGCCTATGTTCCTCCACCATATTATACAAGCATGGCATGTTAGCTTTTTGCTGCTGAGACCAAAACATCTGACAAAGATAGAGGAGGAAAGGTTCATTTTGGCTCACATTGTTAGGGTTCAGCCACCCACAGAGGACTGGCTCCACTGCTCTGGGCCCACAGTGAGGCAGAACATCATGGTGGAAAAGCATGGTGGAGGAGCATAGTTCCATCATAGTAGCCGAGAAGCAGAAAGAGGAAGGCAGCAGAGAAGATAAACCTGTCCAGGGTCACACCCACCTGCCTACAGTTACCACCCAGTTAGTCCATTCAAACCCAGATGAACTGATTAGGTTACATCTATCAAAACCTAATCATGTCAACTCTGAATATTCCTGCATTAACACAGGAGTGTTCGGAGGACACATTATAACACCTGGCCATCAGAAAACCTATGATTTTAACCACATACATCAGAAAAAGCAACTATATACAAATATAATCTTTTCACACTATACAGAATCCTGTCAAGCTAAGCCATTTTGAAATAGTTTTCCTGAGTGATATCACAATATTCTTAATGGTTTGTATTTCCAATTGCTTAGTATAATGAAACTAAACCATTAAAATGGAAATTCAACTTATTCTGTGACCTTGCCTTCATGAGACTATGTCTAAGTAAATCAATGTGAGGTTCTTGGAGGATATGCCATTTATTTTTATTTTTATTTATTTGTATGTGGTGCTGAAGATTGAACCCAGTGCCTCACACATGCTAGGCAAGCACTCTACCACTAAGCCACATCCCCAGCCCCAAGGATATGCCATTTTTTAAAAAAGAAAGAATGTTCTGCCAAAACAGAAAGATCTATGGAAATTAAACTTCACAGTTACAGAAACTCAGATATCAGGTTGTAATACAGTTTTCTGTAGGTTACACACAATAGGAAACAGGTCTCTTTATGATTCTAAGGGCAGGAAAATAGCCAAGACTCCCATCCAAGCTCAGATCAGAATCTCCAATACTGAGGGAAAATTGCACAAACATGGCCAATTGGAAACTCTACAGTGGTGGCCCATATGGACTGGGAAAGTGATCTCTGGAGAAGATGGTGGGTGATGCTGTTTAGGCAGCTGACAGGATTTATACAAAGGCTTGACAAAAAGGACAAGGCCCCTCCAATAGAAAATTCTCAAGATAACACTGAAGTGATTTGTAACTAGAATAATCAAGGTGGTGATGGGTATGGGGGGGGGGGACAAGTCAAGTTTTAAATCAAAAGTAAAAAAACCTACCATGCTGCTGCAACCAAAATAACTCAACTTGTGCTTATGCTAAAGTTAAAAAAAGGAGAGAGGGAAAAACTTTTCGCACCTGCAACAGAATCATTAAAATATGACAGGATGGTTTGGGTTTGTCAGAATTAAGGGCCACCTGCTGTTCCATATTTCACCCTCATCCCAATCCCAGTTCTTGAAAGAAATGAAAAGAGAGCTGAAGGAATTTTCACTGAGACAGAATCAAGCAGAGACTGGATCTGCCAAAGACTGTTTTTCTAGCTGCAAGAAATAATGTGAAATACTGTTTCTAACAGCTTTATTTTTTGTGATTTTAACTATTTTTCTGTCTTAGACATTCAGAATGATATAGATTTTATTTTTTAATTCTGTTAGGAAAACACAGCTAATGTTGTAAAAATGTAGAGATGTTTTCATTTTTGATTGGATGCTGTCACTCTTTCACAAAAGTTAATAAGCATTTGTTTTTCAAAACCTAAATTTGAATCTGCACTTGGAAGAAACAGGATTTTCATTCCCTCTCTAAATCTCAGAGAATCAAGTACCTTAATATTACTTTACATATATATATATGTAAAATATATACATTTAAAATACTCTACATATTTTAAACAAACTAAACATCAGTTTTTATTTGATAATCTGAATTTTTATTTCCTGTTTAGAACGGACTTTAGGAAGACTCAAGAATAGTGTCTTTAAACTATTGTGAGTAAACATGCCACCTGAATGCTATTTACTAAGCAAGTAGGAAAGTTGCAAAATAAAGCACTGTATCAATATTACTATTAATCTCAACTAAGCTTCTACAGACAATAAGTTATTATCCTCATTTTACTGATAGGGACATCGAGGTAAAGAAACAAAGAAATTTCCCATGGCCACAGAGATAGTAGGCCGAGGTTCAAAGCCCCATCTGTTGTCACAACCATCCTGTTACTTGTGGCATTTATAGCACAAAAGAGTTTCAGTTGTTGGTTAAAAAAATGTTTAAAAAGTATAAAACCTCTTGGTAATTACAAATTAAAACTCAAAGAGTTGTAATCTCGTCTCATATAGATGAATAAAAATGTTCCCGTACATTTCTTCAACATCTATTGACTTTAATTTCTATCACCATAGCTATTCACAGCCTAAAAATATATTGTCACATTACTTCACTCTGACACCCTTATATCCTTTCTATTTTAGCTGGTATTTATTAATTTATTCCATTCATCACTCTAAAAGAAATTTAAAGTACAACCTGCCTTTGACACATAGTGTCCATTAGTCCTTAGTTGCTGTTATTTCCCCTCATATGCCTGGGTCTTTGCAATCCTACACATGGAGCAGCCTTATTCTACCTTCTGCTATGAAAAAACAATTTGAAGTACAAGAGGATATAGATAGATGGAAGCACAAAGTCATCAGTAAAAGAGACACATTTTTCTGAGTTGAAATAATCCAGATTCACACAGCAGCATCACTTGTGACCTAAAGCTTCTGATTCTGATTCTAGAGGTAGTAAAATAGGAATAGGGCCGGTTAGCACCTTTAAATAGCATAAGACATGTCAGCAGATCTTTCTTGGTCATATTTAGTGGCCTCTAGTTATTAGGCATATCTTGGTAGGGCTTCTTTAAAAAAAATAAACAAAAAATGACTTGCTTAAAAATGTCACTCTGTTTTCCTTTTATTCTGAATGAATGTGGGTAGAAAAAAAATGAAGCTTCTCTCTTGTAAAAATGATCCTATGAATGACCCTCCCCTCCCCCCCCATTTACTTGGAAATGGGATGAAGTCCTTTATTTGTCATGACCTTGGATGTAAAGTATCACCATCAACACAACCAAGTGAAAAGTAAAATATCTAGAAAAATTTCAGAGAAGGGAAGATTATTTTGGAGGGGCTTTACTTTGTTTGAGGTCGACACACTGGGATACTGTCTCAATCAAATCAGACTCAGAAGTTCTGCAGACTTGACCTAGGTGTCCACACACACATTGGCGACTTACCAATGATCACACTAACGGCTCAGATGTTCCACAGCATACACTTTTCAAAAGCCCATGATGTCAAAGTTGATAAACAAAACTGATTAAATGATGCTAACTCTCCTTCCCTCCCAAACACCCCTTCAAAACCAAACCCACCTTCTCCAATTTCTACTTGAGCCAATAACTTCACTCAGAAAAAACCTTTCCTTCTGGAATCCAGACTCAAATGTTAGTAAACTTTCTTTCTTTTAATATATGTACATATATACATGCACACATATTTATGTATATTTGGATTATTTTATAATAGTTTAAAATCTACATAAATTTGTAAAAATGGTAGAGTTCCCATATGCCCCACATCCAGGATAGTTGTTTTCCTTGAAATTACAGGTTAACAGAATTCTGAAGTCACATGACAAGCATTCTGCAATTAGATGGTTAAATAAATGGCAGGTGTATGGCGGGCCCAGCCTTCACAATGTTGGGGTAGAAGGTTATGGATAAACAAGGAGAGAGTTAGAAGAATCCATTTAGTAATGGACCACAATTAGAGACATCCAATATATTTAGCTTAATATAAATACTAATTATTTTATACAGAGGTATTTATAGATATGTGTGTGTATATATATATATGACATATATGTACATACATACATCTATATATTTCCTTGTTATGTAAGCTGAGAGAACCCAGAAGAAGTTTATTTGGCTCATGGTTCTGGAGGTATGAAGTTCAAAAAGAATGAGCATCAAGCTCTGGAGAAGATCCCCACAGGTGGCATTAACGTATAGTATAAGTGTTTGTCCAGATCTTGGTTTATAATGCCACTTTCCAATTAAAGGAACCAAACCCCATTGGAGAAATGGTGACTTCTAGGACTGGGAACATGTAAGATGATCCCGTAGCCTCTGCAGTGCCAAGAAGAAAGGCAGACTCAGAAAACAAATTAAAACAATAACAAAAAAAAATCAGGGTATTGCAAAGGGGCACAGAAGTCAATTTGAAAAGCTACCAACAGGTAAAGATGGATCACTTTGAGCTACAAAATAATGCAATACTGGTTTATAATTCATAGGATAAAATAAGTATTTGTGAGTAAAGTGGGATGTAAATAAATCATTCAACAAACAAATGACTAAATGGGGGAGAATAGATAAATCTGTTCAGAATTTCAAACAATTTATGTAAATTATAAAAAAACATAACTCACATGTACATAGTATTAGTTTAAAAAATTGTCAGATGTACATAGTATTATTAGTTTAAAGAATTCTGACTATTCTAATAGATATGTGGTAGTACCTCACTGTTATTTTAATTTGCAATACCCTACTGATAATGACACTGAACATCTTCACAGTGTATTTTCCATCTTTATATATTCTTACCCTTTTTATTTGGCAGTACTCAATGGTAGGCAAACATTCTACCACTGAGTCACATCCCCAGCCCCTGTGCATATCTTCAGTAAAATAGCTGTTCATATCTTTCACTCATTTTAAATTGTTTTCATATTCTTGTTTTCAATATATATGAATCAGATGTATTCTTTTGCATTCGTTCAGTTTGTAACTTGTCTTTTTCTATCTCTTAATAATGTATTTTCCAGAACATACATTTTACTTTTAATAAAATTCAACTTAGCAATTTTTCTTTCATGTTTCTGGTGTTGTATCTACAAACTGATCAAATGCAAGAATGCATAGATTTTTCTTCTATGTTTTTTGCCAGATTTTATAGTTTTACATTTTATATTTAAGTGTATTATTCATTTACTCATTTATTTTGTGACATATGCTAGGTCTATGTCTAGGTTCATATTTCTGCATTTAGGTATTCTATTTTTCTAACTACCATTTGTTGAAAAGACTCTCTTTTCTCTATTTAATTGCTTTTGTGTCCTTGTCAGAGACTAAATGACTGAATTTGTATAGATTAGCCAATTAAAAAAAAAAAAAAACGAAAACAAACTCAGCACTGGGGAAAACCAAAAAAGCAAGAAGGCTCAACTTTTAAGCCAAGAGCAATTTGATAATGGTGGGTCAGTCTCATCACGTTTTATATGCAAGTGCAATCAAGAACATCTATGTACCAGGCAAGGTTATTCATGCCTATAATCCTAGGGAACTGGGATCCTGACATAAGAGGATCACAAGTTCAAGACCAGTTTGGACAATTTAACAGGACTCTGCCTTAAAGGAAAAAATAATAAAGACTAGGGATGTAGCTTAGATGGAGCACCCCTAGTAACAATCCCCAGCATCCCCCCCCCACACACAAATATCAAGGTGATCATAATGGAGCTAAGCTATGCACAAAATGCTCTCTGCATCTGCTAAATAGCTTCTAATCATGAATACTCCTCTGCTGGTAGAGGTGGGCCTCATTAGCCTTGGTAGCAATGAGAGAGGTGTTGCTAAGAATGGGGAAGCGAAATCAAAGCAGAAGAGCTGTAATAAGGGTGTAAAGTACTCTGCCCATGAGCTTTACAGATGGATTGCGTGATTTTTTTAAAACAAATATGACCACCTCATTTCTTCTCTATCTTCCAACTCCCTGATATCAGGAAGCATGAGATATTTATATTCCAATGTGAATTTATTCTATTCTAATTTCTAGTGTGCATATCATATTAAAGCTGTATGATTTTGTATTTCACAAATTCATGTCACAAATTCATGTTCTATGAAAGCTAAAAATGATCATGATTCCAGCCCACTACAAACATGCAAATCAAGGCAAGGTCAAAGCAACCTTTTAATCTTTCAGAGGGACCTGTGGGAGATCAAAGGGTATAGACTGTGATTCATTTGCAGTTCTTCATGTTTACCCATGATGATCATGGAGCACAGAACAAAAACCTGTCACTGGAGTCAGCCTATAAAATGTGAAGCCCCCTAATGTTGAAATGGCATTAATATAAGCCTATCATTAAATTGACTTCATAAAACAGAAAGAAGAAAATACATGAAATTATCACAGATAATACACAAAGTGGACAAGGCTGATGTTCCAAAGAGAGATTGTCTTGAGGAGCAAAGTCTATAAGCATTGTTTTGTTTAATTAGGCCATGAAAGATAAAACCTTACATAATTCCATTTCTGGTGCCCTCAGAAGTCATGGTGAGTTTTCTGTGAAACATTGCAACGTAAAATCATAAGTACAGAATATGTGGTCCCATTTTAGTGGTGATCAGTCTTCGGTCTATAGTGTGGTGATCATTTAGAGGGTATTCTGCTGAGTCACCAGCCCTGCCTGTTACACTCTCACTGCTCATGCAGAAGCCAGAATGATAGAACAACAAGCAGCAAATAAATTTTAATAAACAGATTTATTGTCCTATTTCAATACAAATCACAGGTCTATTAAGAATTATGCACTCTGCTCCCGGTTTGGACGGTCAAAAATGCTGATTTAAGAAGAGAATTGTGTTCCTAATCTAATTCATTTATTTGCATCTCTCTCCTCTAAGTATGATATAATTCAGGCTTACAGATCACAGCTGGTAATCACTCTTCTATTTTTTTTTTTTTGTTGTTGTTGTTCAAATTAACTTTTTAAAAATCACCATTCCACTTATTTATTTAGGAATTTTTTATATATTATGGCTCTAGGATGGATGCTTATTAAAATGCTATTATTTCTGTATTTAATTGCCTTTGTGGCCCTGTGCCCATGTATTTTAAAATTAGATGAGAATAATGGAAAGAAAGGTTGGTCAAAGTGACCCATGGAATGATCCCATATATTCTCAAAAGGACGCATCTGCATTACATGTACTAATATAGAACCCAAACACATTTTCTATAATGAATGACAGAAGCTGGTCCATTTATACCTATTGCCTACACAGTTTTCTGATTTCAATACAGTGTGACCCATTGAATGTCAGACCTTAACAGGCATCGGTGACCTACGGGGTACTGACAATTTCTTTTCATTATCATTATTAAAGCTAAGATAAACAGGCTTCTATTCCTTCAAATTCAAATATTTCTACCATATTTTCTAGCCTTCTCTTGTGCCTCACTTTTTACTTGGTAAAATAAATATATGCCCTATCATGCATAATTTTTTGGTTCGTTTGTAAATTCAAAGTTTGTATTTTGTGAAGTTAACCAAAACAAGTAGGATCCAGTGCACATAAATATTTTCTTCTGAGTAATTCCTTTCAGTTTGCACCTTGCCTCAATGTGAAACCTTAATGAGCAGTGCAAACTCTGGACACAGACACAGATTTTATCAAGTTTCATTTGAGTAAGACAGAGTTTTCAATTCATTCTTCAAATTTTTTAAAAAAATTTTTTAGTTGTAGATGAACACAATATCTTTATTTTATTTCATTTTATGTGGTGCTGAGGATCGAACCCAGTGCCTCATGCAATCGAGGCAAGCGCTCTACCACTGAGCCACAATCCCAGCCCCATTTTTTCAAATTTTGATAGAAAGTTTTATAAAGCAATCAACTCAACAACTTTCAAAAATCTTTAACTTATATCATAACCTATACTATACTATGGTGAAAACCAGTACATCTGATTCTTTCACAAGCATGCATGATTTTCACCTCAGGTAACCAACTTCTCAGGGAAGAAAATAATAAATCACTGTGCATGCAAAATTTCAAAATGAGACATTTTTGGGCTACGTCTCACACAGCAATTTTTTTTTTTAAGCTGCAGGGCACTCTGGTAGGTGTTAAAAATAGATTACACTTCTATTCATCCAAAAGAAGGACACTAATGTGAGCACGGTAGCTTTCTGCATTTTGGTAAAAATCAGAAATTATCTGTGGCCCGGTGAATAAAGTTGATTCACTTACAGAGTACCAGCATTTCTCTCCTCACCTAGCTTTTGAAAGCCAGCCTAAAACAGCCCCTGCCTACAAAATTGCAGAGGAATTACTCTCAATTACAGGCTTCTGTCTGTTAAAAAGTAAGAGCTGGTGATCACTCCTGACCTTTTTCTTCTGACAAGTCAAAGAAATGAAAGAAAAAAAAATCTGACAGGCGTTCAATTTAGAAGCTGGGGGTGGGGGAAATAAGGAAAAAGAAAAGCTTGTATTACCTAACTACCGCTCAGGAGTTTTTATATTCTTCATTTTATTTTTAAAATTCCCTTTTGGTGAATAAATTGCTTGTGGCAATGTAATTTTGCTTAAAGTCGCTTGCTTAATGTTTTAATTTGAGTATCATTTACTGAAATCTTCCCACAATCAATCATTCAGGATTTTACTTTCATACTTGGAGGTAATTTTGCTGAATGCTACAACTCTGATTTTCCCTCTTTCCTTCTTTCTTGTCAGTAGGTTACAAACAACTGCAGAAGAATGGCCTTTGTGGATCTCTGCATTTGATGCACTTATCACAGACAAGGTTTTTGAACATCAGCCTGGAACGTTTTTTATGTGTTTATGCACTCACTACTGAATTGACTCGATTTTAGTTGAAATTAGATTTAATTGAATGTGAATGTTTTTTAAATGACATGAATAGTTTTTCAGCTCTCTGACATTTACCCACAATTTACCATTTCAAAAGAATAACTACTTTGCCAAGGACTCAAAAAGTTGTGCTGATGAAAGTTAAACTCCGAAACATTCTGTATTCTTAGGAGTTGGCTGGTTAAATTCTTGGTAATCCAGCACTTGTTCAGCAAAACTGTTAATTAGAGGTGGAAGCCATGTATGCATTGAGCAGCTACCTCTCCAAACTTCAAAGACAGAAAGAGGACCAAAGGATATGTGCTTCCCTTAGGAATCCATCTCACCCGCATTAAGGCCAGTTAATGACGATTCCTTCTCAGCCTTGAAACATGTTTCTTTTAAGTCAGCTACTTTGCATTGGGGGAAAACTTTTTTTTTTTTTTGAGAAAAACTAATGATTCTAAAACATCCTATAGATACAACCAGTTAAAATACCATCATCCTAAACAGATCCGCAAACAACACATGGAAATTTGGATTCTGATTGACTGATGACATCATAGACCCAAAATAATGTCCCATATTCGCTTCTCGCTCTGCTATTTTTGTTTCCTTTAGAACAGTCAGAGCTGCTTTTCTGAGATGGGTGAGACAGTTTGCTGAGAAGTGATACACTGAAATGGCTAATGTCCAGAGAGTGGAACTAAGTTAGAAAGAAAGAAGAGAACAAAGAGAAAAAAGACGGACAAGAATAAAAGCAGACAAAAGATACAGTAAAAAAAGACTAAGGGGTGTTCTGAAGCTTTTTGTTGTGCTTAGAAGGTACTTCGTAGCTAAGGATCTGCTTTGTTTACAGGAAGTAGGGTCTGCCTGATACTTCTTTCCAAATCAAGTGAGATGGTATACTACATGGAAAAAAAAAAAGTTCCTTCCTATATGAATCAGCCAACTAGAATGTAGCCCAGTGCAATACACTATAAAGCTTTGCTACTTATACCAGGAAGACAGAGGGACAATAATAATGAAGATCAGAATTTATGCTTAGATAAGTTGGTTAAATAACTCTTTTTCTTAAAAGTTCCAGGAAAAGAAATGCATTTTAAATAAAAATTTCCAAAATTTTCTGCCTTAGTAATCATCAGTTGATTGATCTGATACTTAGGGAAGTATAAGTGGATAGGTAATATTCCACCTGAAACCTCTTTAACTGGATAGGGGAGGGGTAGTAGTCCAAGATATTGACCTGAAATACAGTATGAACATAAAGACAAGTTGCATGGCTCATATAAAAAACATATTACAGAAGTATAGTGATTAAAACAGTATTATACTTGCATGAGACCCACAAAAAATAGATCCAAATGCACAGAAAATAAGTATATAATAAAAGTAACATTTCAAATCTATAGAGAAAGAGGATTAATCAACAAATGGTATTTGATGTAATGAAGACGCTGGAAAGAATAAGTTTTATCCCTGCCTCATACCTTATTCCAAATAAATTCAAGAGAGACCCAAGATTTAAAAATGTTAACTATTCTATTTAAAACATGAAAAACAGCAAAGTAATAAAAAAGCACTACAAAGGCACATAATTTTTCAAAACATTCTTACAGTGGGGGAAAGGTAAAACACTAACAAGTCCAATTGTTCAAAATCCCATATGCTTATTATAACCCAAAACACACAAACAGGGAAAAAAAAAAAAAAGCAAACCAAAAAAACCTACTACAAATACAAGTGAAAGACAATCAACCAACACTTGAATGGAACTTGAAAGACAGATTCTTCTTGAAGGCCAACAGAAGCCACTCCTCCCCACATCACAAACAGGATTTGCCACTCTCTGATTCCACCTCCTCTGTGGGGAGGGTACCTGACCTATAAATAATCAAGACGGAGGCTGAATGGTGCCATGTTCTCTATGTAACTGCTAGGAGTGGAAAAGATGGCAGTGACATGGGGCCATTTGCAGAGTCAAATGAGTCAGGTATATACTGCTTTCCTGGACCATGCAGGTAAAGTCTGGGTCAGCTAGTCTACACACAGAGAGAAGGAGAAAGAACACATGCAAACGAGAGACAGACCGATGGACATCAACCAACCAGAGTAACTGCCTGAGCTTCTCATGGTATTCCAGATCCTGACTCCAGCCCCTGAAGAGCTTGGCTTTAATATCTGTTCTTGGACTTTACAGATACCAAACAACAACTTTAGTGGAAGTGTCAAGGGTAGCCTGTGATGGCTTGGAAGACTTGCCCTCCCCATACCAAAATCCTGCAGCTGTCACTGGGGTGCTTATACTTTTTCTGATTCATTAAGGCGGAGTAATTTTCTATGAATTGCACTCTTTTAAGAATTCTTAAGAGAAGCTGTCTGCAGAGATGATGACGACTGCTTTGAGAAGAAGGAGATGACTCAAAAGAGGAGCAGAGGGAAGAAAATTCACTCTGTACTCACCCCCTACATCCAAAAGAGGAAAGAAGAAAGTATTCTGGGGTAAGAAAAGAACAGGATGATTTCGAACAATTAAAACATAGATACAGAATGTAAGGTGCTTTGTTTTATGAACATGAGCAAGACCTTGACAACACACTTCATGAAATGTAGGAAATAAGCTTTGAGACACTCACTTGTATGTTCAGATACTTCTGGGGACTGTTGAAGGGCTGGCTGTTGAAGTGCAAAGCCCTGGCCCTGTAAAGTGTCTCATGAGGATACAGACTTCCAATATATAATTGCATCACAGTGTGATACATACGGTGTCAGAGGCCAGCACTGAGAATGTGCAGGCAAGAAAGGAGGAGAGGGCCTTTCATCTCAGGCCAGGTGTTCAGAAAGGTCTCCCAGGAAAAGAAGTGCATGAATTGGTGCAAAGAAGATTTTTATTCCAGTCTAAACAAGTTGAAAGCAATGCATTTGTAAGCATCTTGTTTCTCAGGATGGATGTATTAGTTTCTTGTTGCTACAGTAACACAGTATTACAGACTTAGTGGTCTAACACAAGTTATCTTACAGTTTTGGAGGCAAGAAGTCTGAAACAGTTCTCACTAAGCTAAGATTAAGTTGGGCTGTCTCACTGTGGAGATTCTGGGAGAGAATCCATTTCCTTATCCAGTTTCCAAATGCCACCAACACTCCTTGGCTCATGTTCCCTTGGCTCCATCTACAAATCCAGCAATGAAGGTTTAGTTCTGCTCACATCTCAGATCTCTGTCTCCATTCACACATTTCCTGATCTGTCAGTCCTCCTTTTTTTTTCTTTTATGAGGACCTTTATGAATACATAGGACCTACTTGAATAACTCAAGTTATTCTTCCCATCTCCAGATCCTCATATTAATTATATCTATGAAGTTCCTTTGCCACATAAGGAAATATTCATAGGTTCTGAGGATTAGGGTGTGAAACTCTTTTGGGAACCTACCAAAATAGGTTAGATGTCACATACTAGACCTAAGTGTAGATGAAAGAGGTGTGTCCTGGGATGTGTGACCTCCAGGAGAGGCTTCTCCTTTTCTCAGGCTAGGTGTTATAATTGGGCTGGCTCAGCAATGAGGTGGAAAATAAGAAAATGCATACACATATGTGTGTGTTTGTGTTAAGATTTAGATAAGAGGTGTCTCCCAAAAATTCATATATGAGACAATGCAAGAAAGTTTAGAGGTAAAACAATTGAGTTATGAGAGCCTAATCTAATAAGTACATTAATCCATTTAAAAGGATTAACTATATTGTAACTGGGGCAGATGGGTGTGGCTGGAGGAGTGGGTCATTGGGGACATGCTTTTAGGGTTTGCATTTTGCTCCTGGCTAGTGGAGCTCTCTCTGCTTCCTTGGTGGCATGTCCTGAGCTGCATTTCTCCGCCACACCCTTACACTGTGATGTGCTGCCTCAGATCAAGCCCAGAGCAATGGAGTCAGCCATCTATGGACTAAAACCTCTGAAACCATGAGTACCTAATAAACTTTTCATCCTCTAAAATTTTCTTAACAGGTATTTTAGTCACTACATTAAAAAAAAAAAGCTGATGAAAACTCTGTGTGTGTAATAGACATATGAATATATAATGTGCGTATATACACACACACCCAAGTTTTATGTATGGCATTTAAATGTACCTATAGAACGTACATTCTAGGTATAGTAAATATTTTATTGTAAAAAATACATAGAGCAGAATTACATTAATCTCATTCACTTAAGTTTTGATAAGCTCTTATGTACAAAAAGGTATATTTATGAATTGCATGCTGCAGACCATAGGAGAACACATATAGTTACGCAGAGCCCTAAGCACATGAAACCATCAATCACGTATATTACTATCCACCCAAATGAATAAACTACTTATTAAGCAGGTGTTTCCTATTTATGGTGCATATTCCATTTACTAAACCAATATATAACTAGCATGTCAATGTTATGATCTTATAAATGCCTTAGCTTACAACTACTCTGACCAAGAATGGTAGCCACAAACCACACATGGCTGTTGAGTGCCTGAGAAATGAGAGTCCAAATTGAGATGCATTGTAAATATAACATGCACATAATTTCAAAGCTTAGTATGACAAAAGAATATATATCATTTCAAATGTTTTATACTGATTATATACTGAAATGATACAGTAAGGACATATTGGGTTAAACAAAATATAAAAAATTTAACCTGTGTCATTTCCCATTCCTCAATGTGCCAACTAAAAAATTTCCTAGGTGCCTTACACTTACCTTCTATTAAAGAGAATTGGTTTAGAACAAAACTAAAGTAGCACTTAAACTGAGTCGAGCTAAAATAAATAATAATAAATTTAGCATAACACTATCCAAGATATCTTAAATTTGAAAGCTGATAACACTATATAACATCCCCAGAAAATGAAATCCAGTTTTTAATATTTTCTGGGAAGATATTAATACCTCTGAGGTTGTTCAATCCAATGCCAAGGAGAGCCAGATGATAAATAGTCCCCTTCGTATAGACTGGAAATCTGTTGATCCTTTGTACATCTCTCTTCCTTGGCCTCAGTTCTAGCTGATGAAACAAACACAAAGCTACCTGCTACTTATCCACAACTAGCTGGTCCTAGGCTTTTGAACCTTTAGTTTCAATGCTCCTTTGAAACTAACACCGCAGCTTAATAAACTTCATAAATTTAAAAGGCTACATTGTTGGAGGAAGATTCTTACTGCAGGCCCTGGCATTCCCCGTTGATGAGCTCAAGGAAGTTATTATGAAGTTCTGTATACACTTTCCAACGATGGATAAAACAAATGGCTCTGCCTCACAGGCACAGCAGGAATTAAAAATACATTAGCTCCTTGCAACTTGTGATGTGGGAATGAGGAATGTTTGGATTTTTTCCTCCTTTCAAATAAAGTTTAGATGAGGCAGGAATTCAGCTCTGAGTAGAGTTCTGAGACTCTCTGGGTCCAGTTCAGTACTTGGAGGGAAATCAAACACATCTTATCTAAGGTATGGCGCTAACTTTCATCAAAAAATTATCATATGCTCAGTCACAAATGGTTATTGTAAAATCTTTATTAACCTAAGTGCATATAAAAATTGTGAATTCCTAATACAAAGCAGTATTTGACTTTTAAATTTCATTTTTAGCTTGGCCCGTTCACTTGGAATGTGATTACAGAGTAAATTAAAAAGTAATCACATGTGAATTACATTTCCTCATGAATGTAATGACTTCAGGAGACTGATTAATGTTAAGCAGTGCCTGTCCTACTGCATACATACCTTCCCAGGTGAGATATGCAAGATAGCTGTCGTGAGTTGATTTAATTTTCTTTTACTGGAATTCCAGGGAGACTTGTCTGAACACATAACGGGCTCAGCACGTTCATTAGGACTGAGATGTTCTTCCCTTTTGTCTGTTCAAGTCCCACCTGCAAAACACTATCACTGTCAACTTTTGGTTATGAGAAAAGCTCGAGAGAGAGAACCAAGCCCTGTACCATGTTCTAACTAGCCTAGTCTCAATTTCTCCATTTCTCTTTCTTTTTGGCAAATTCTTCCCATTTCAATGGAATAATTCAAGAGAATCACTGAAAAATGCAACTGCATTGCTTTAAAGGTAACTAATCTGTCACAAGGAAAGAAAGCTTATTAATAATCTACAATAGTATTACTGCAGAGAACAAAATTTAAACTATAAATTTAAACCAGATAGAGCACAAGATCATTAAAACATTTCCCTTGTGGGTAATGGGAAATGTAGGAGTCTAGCATATTTACTCCTATTCAGTATATTCAGGTGAAGATATTGCTTTCCGGAGTTATCAGTGGAATCATGCTATTGTTAGCAATGGAAAATGCATGGAACATCATTATTCCTCCACAAAAGAAGAGCAAATTTAGAAGGCCTGGGGGCAAACTAAGGAAAACAAGATGCTAAAAGTTACATTGGGTCAAGCGTGAGTTCTTCCTGTCTGTAACTTCTCATTCTACTGGGTGGGATGATGGACTAGTGCAGTAGCATTAGAAAAACATTTTACTTCACAATCTAAGACACATACAGACAGCTGATTTTACTAAATTATCATAAAACAATACTATGTGTGATGCTCCTTGACATCACTTATCTATAGTATTTTTTTTCTTTATCAAATTTGGTTAGACACACTAACTTGAATTCATAATCCATCAATGAGTCATGACCAGGAGGAAGTACAAACACTTTGGACTAGAGAACCTTCAGAATCAGTGAGTTGGAAGATCATCATCTCATTTTATGGTCATTTAATTACAGGTCACGGAAGAGAATGTTCCACAAGTCACTATTCCTGGCTTTGATGGGGGGTGAGGCAGGGCAGGGAAAGGGTGGCAGGAGAGAATACAGGAAAATAAGATTTAAAACACACACACACACACACACACACAAATTCTGTAGTTTTGTATATGTTGCAGTCAGGTATTTCACTGTTGTGATCATAATACTTGACAGGAACAATTAGAGGAAAAAAAAATTGATTTGGGAGTTCAACAGTTTAAGAGGTCTCAGTTCACAGACGTCTGGCTCCATGGCTCTGGGCCCAAAATAAGGCAGAATATCATGGCAGAAGAGTGAGGTGGAGGAAAGTGGCTCAGGATATAGCACCAAGAAGCAGAGATAGAGAGATTTCACTCACCACAGATAAAATACATACCCCAAAAACATGTCCCCAGTGACCCACCTCCTCTAGCCACACCCTATCTGCCTACAGTTAATCCCTATCAGGAGATTCATGCACTGATTAGCTTAAGGTTCTCCTAGCCCAATCATTTCGCCCTAAACTTTTTTGCATTGTCTCACACATGAGCTTTTGGGGGACACTTCATGTTTAAACCATAACAGTCTAAGACTGTCCTTTGGGGATTTTTTGAGTGTTTTGTTTGTATATGTTTCTGTTACATATTTAGGATGAGGCATTTGAATTTCCAGAAGATTCATCGTCAATTCTTAGAAGATCAGAAAGATTTTTATTTAAGTGTAAATTCAAATACACTCAAGGATTAAGAAGAAATCTGTAAGAACACTAAACAGGAAACCAGTATTTCTGCACTAGGGAGAGCGCAGAGGGAATTATTCTTGCATTTTGAATCAAGGATGCCAGACTTAACTGACCAAAAATGTGAAACAATTAATGAATATGCAATAATTCCATTGTCTTAATTTGGGTGTGAAATATTAACATTCTTTTGCCGCATTTAAATGCATTAAATATTTTGTTCTGATTTTATTGTTTGTTATATGAACATTTTAAAACCTTTACTATCATATTGTATGATATACACAAGAAGGTGATGAAGATAGTGACACAGAGAATATATCAAGGAATAATCAATAAAAGTAGTAGTGGCCATGTTTAACACAGTCAAGGTAAGACTTAGGCACAATGGAAGGGCCCTAGAATGTATTTTATACATACAGAGGTGTGTGTATGGAGATTTGTGGTGTTCTTCAAATGCTCATGTGTAAGACAATGAAGGAATAGTCAGAGGTGAAATGATTAGATTATGAGAGATATAACTGCATCAGTCACTCCTAGCTTGAATGGACTGACTGGGTAATGACTGTGGGCAGATGGGGCATAGCTAGAGGAGGTGGATCACTGGGGCTGTGCTCTGGAAGGGTTCATCTTCCCTGCAGCCTCTTACCCAACCCCCTGCTTCCTTGTTGCCATGAGCTGAGCTGCTTTCCTCTTCTGGGCCCTTTCCCTGCGATGGACTACTTCATCTTAGGAGTAGTCTGTCTATGGACTGAGACGTCTGAAACCATGAATCCCAAATAAAAATTTCTCCTCTAAGTTGTTCTTGTCAGGTATTTCAGGCACAGTGATGGAAGGCTAACTAAAACAGGATAGTAGAGTCTAGCTGTCAAGGCAGAGATGCTGTATTGACAGTGCTCCCTGGTATTAATGAGGATTCTGTTACCAACAGGCATGGGTTATTCAATTTCCTTTGTCATCTACATAATGAGAAATGATTTATCAAGTCCTTTCCAATATTTTAGGATCTGATATTTGATAGTCATCTTATAGGGTGCCTGAATTTTACTACTTCTGCTCTATCATGTTTGATTGACTCTTGTGGGTAGTACTCAACATACCTCTGTAATTTCTAATGTATCATGATCTATGTTTAGGCTCACCCTTCTGTAGGCTCTGTCACTGGAATTTGGTACACATTACCCATATTGCTTTTATAGAATGTAGTTTTGTATATAATGTGACTAGGACAAGTAAATCAATTTGTTAAAGTGTGTAGGATCTTCTAGCAAGATTTTACCTCTATTGGACATCCATGATTTGAACTTTAAAGACAGCATTAAACTAGAACACCAGCATATTTCTTCTCAAATCAAAATCCTTTTTCTGACTGTTTCTTTTTTTTTAAAGACTGTTACTGCACTTTTAATTAGATTTGAAAAATGTGACCTAAGACAAATCATAAAATGGCCTGTTTTAATGCTACACTACTCTTAATGGTATCTGCTTAAAAATGGGCCAGACAGGGCTGGGGTTATGGCGCAGTGGTAGCGTGTTCGCCTAGCACGCGGGAGGCACTGGGTTCGATCCTCAGCACCACATAAAAATAAAATAAAGATATTGTGTCCACCTACAACTAAAAAAAAATATTAAAAAAAAATGGGCCAGACTCTGAAATTCCTTGACATCACACACTGCCATCTAAAATGTCATGACTTACCTGGGTATTTATTAAACTAGTCTCTTTACTTTTGCATATATTTGAAATACATATAAGATTTTTTTCTAAATAAAATGCTAATAAACAGCCGAGTTAGACCAGAGTACACTGGATTAGGAGATTACCAAATCTTCCAGCAAAAATCCCAACTAGGATCCAATTAACTGTCCTTGGAGTCTCAGAGAGGAAATAAATAAATAAAAAGGATGCTGTAGAAATATGTGAATGAATTTTGCCATATTAGACTAGCCTGAATATTATGGCCATCAACTTCACTTTCACCATTCAGTTGCACATCCCAAGAATGACCTTCACATCCCCATAGGGATACTCCAGTAACAGGAAGGAGAACAAGAGCCTTTGAAATGGTTACACCTTTTTAATCTATTAATTCAATATACAAAATGCGCAAAGTACTATAGTACTATAGTAGAAAGAATATCTTTTTAAAGAGAAAACCCCTGAATTTTAGTCAAGATTTTTTCAATAATTATCTTTGTGCTTTTAAGTATAGCACTTCAATCTTCTGGGCCACATTTACTTACAAGTAAAATGAAGTTGGGCCAGTGAGCTGTGTGTGTGAATTTCTGTCTCATGGTCTAAAGTCTATGAATGCTATTAATAGAAAACATATTTTGAAGGTACATTTCCAGTGGGGGACCGGCAATACTCCTTCAATTTTTTTCCCATCCCCTTCAAGTGCTAGAGACCCCAGATACTGATGCATAAAGGGACAGGAGGAGCTGCTGCCCAAGCACACATTCTTTTCCCAGATTCCAACCACATACACTAGTTGCCATTAGTTTACTCATTCACAGTTGCACACAAAACATTACACTTCAAGAGTAGCTATGGTTGCCTCATTGGCGATATGTAATTAATTCTGGAAAAAGCTGCTATAAAATTACAATTCAAGCAATCTCAGCAGGTGTCACTGTAGTCAGAAGAACATAACTTCCCACAAACATTCATTATTTGTTTATGTGTTCTTAAATAAGAGACAATTCCTGCCAGCTCTATGTGAAAATGCTTTTCCTCAGGCGGCCAAGAATCAGCAAATCCATGGGATGTTAAGAGGGCACTTGATGTACTCTCTGTGTTCATCCAGGTCTATGCAGAGCAACACCCACCTGTGGGACCTTTGTGGATTTTTTTAAAGGTTACATATAGAAGGACATTCCACAACATCAGTCAGAAAACCACTCAAATGCCACACTATTCCCATGACTTCAGTTTCTTTATTTTCATTTATGAATGTGGAGCTTAGAAAATAAAGGGTAATAGAATTTAATTTTTTAAATTACAATAAAAAACAATAGAACTACGCACACACACACACACAGAGGAGTGTTGGTAAAACTAGAGAAATGCAAACGAGCTCTGTGGAGTATACCAATGTCTTGCACAATTTGAGCTGTAACATAGTTGTTACACTTATGCAAGATGCTAGCATTAGTGAGGTCACATATAGTGTGTACCGGGCCTTCCTGTACAGTCTTTGCTATTCCTATGAGTCTAAAATTCTTTCAAAAGACAAAGTTTAAAAAATGATAATCCCCAAATAGTAAAGACACCCACTCATTTAAAAGGGAGATTTAGAAAGCAACTGACAAGTTCAAGTACTCTGTAAATTATTACTGGTGCAAGGGCTGTTGTCCCCAGGGGGTCCTGGGTTCAGGTTCTTGCATCTTGGGCAAAGAATTGAACAAGTCATGAGAGGTTGACAAGCAAGGCAGAAGTTAATTAAAAGGCAAAGAAATTACTGTGAGAATGCAGAGTGGGCCGAGCTGCGAAGTAGCTCAAGGCCCAGTCTACACAGTGGAGTGGAACTAGCTTTTCTTGGGCTGTGATATTTCTTCCCATTAGTCCCATGGAGGATCTGCAGTTGACTGGCACCTTGATTGACAGCTGAATTTGACACAATTCCTTCTCTGTTACCACGCCTAAGTTTCTTTTTCCCCAGGAAAATGTACAGAGGGGCAGCAAACTGCAAGGCTAATAATATGTTAACTAGCAACAATTAAGTTTAGGTCAGTCCTTGGGCTACTGAGCATGCCTAAGACTGGAGACTTTCCCTTCATGGTCTTGAATTCCTCTTATGGTCTTCTAGTTTCCTCCCTATAATCTCAAGATGGCTCCATTTCCCCTCACAGGAAGGAGTTTCAGGTAGAATGCTGGGTGTGGGTAGAGGGTGCTGGGTAGAGCTGAGAGCCCTAAGAGGTAGTCCCTTCCCCATGCCCTATCTCCTCTTTAACACAATGACAGGCTTCATCAGGCTTGCATACCTTTCCTTTCAAAAAATACTTGTCGTGACAATAAAATTAGTATCTTTCAACAAATGCATATAAGCCACCAGTATTTGCCCCCAGGAGACAAGGACTATTTCTTTTAAAAACATTTAAGAGGACTTGAGAAGATCCTGTCTCCCCAAGTCATTTCAAGAATTTACACCAAGAATTCTTTGTTATTTTTGTTTTTTTGAGTCACTGAAATCTCTTTCAACAAATAGTTTTGATGAACATGATTTTGGTGATGTACTAGTGTTTCTAGATGTACAACTCTTAGTAGCTGTGTAATGACTGTCACCTGTACAGACTGTGTCTGTCCAACTGAAAGGATGTGCAAGGAATATAGGAACATATATGTACGTACTAAACAAAATATTTCATTTATAAAAAAATGCAATGGGAATGACAAAGCTAATACCTACAAAAGGTACAGCAATCTTACACACAAGTAAGGAATAAAATAATAAAAATGTGTAGGGAAGGGAGGAGGCACTTTAAAAAAGTTCAATTATAAAAGCCCACAGGAAGGAAAAGATGCTCCAACTCAGCAGAAGTCAGGAAATCTTAAATGGACAAAACAATGAGATGTAATTTACACCTACTGGGCTAATAAAAATGAAAATAAAATGGAAACACTTATTTGTAGTGGGGATTTAGAGAAATAGGGATTCTGATGCATGGCAGATTAAAATGTGACTATTAAGGCTTTTTGAAATACAATCTGGCAATATCAAGATTAACAGTAGTACATTTTCTAAAATTCAGTATTCCCATGCCTAACAACCTATCCCATTAAAAACAAATTACATAAACAATATTGTAAAAACACAAAACAAAATAACACAATGCCGGACACAAATGAAACACCCACCAGACACAGAGAATGTGATGTTACCATCACTCAAAATAATGAATAGAAGTTATAAAGTGGGTTTGAAGGAATTTATGCAAAGGATTATTGGGAGGAAAAAGAACGATCTCATTTCTATAAAACAATGACTAAAATGTTCCTCCAGATATGTATGTATAAATACAAATACATACACATGTGTGAATCTATTAATACACAAGCATGTTGAAAAATACAGAAGTACCATCTTAGGTCAAGACTTCCCAACTGTTATCACATTTTTGACACAAATATACAATGACAACTTCTATCTGCCATGCTAGGGTAAAACGATTGAGGTAGTTCACAGCCAGAAGTGATCATCCAAAGGATCTAGTAGACTAAAACTAAGTATATAAGCAGAAATATATGCCTATACATTTACTTATATGAATACATATATGGATATATGAGCTATATAATCATATTTATGCAATGCAACAAAATTATGTTTTTTACTGCTTATTTCTGAGCAGACACTTCACAGAAGATATGCAATCAATCAACAAATATATGAAAATATGTTCAACATCTCTAGCAACTAGAGAAATGCAAATCAAAACTACTCTGATTCCATCTCACTCCAGTCAGAATGGCAATTATCAAGAATACAAAGCAACAATAAGTGTTGGTGAGGATGTGGGGAAAAAGATTCACTTACACATTGCTGGTAGGATTGCAAATTAGTACAATCTGGAAAGCAGTATGGAGATTCCTTAGAAAACCTGAAATGGGACCACCATTTGACCCAGCTATCCCACTTCTCAGTCTATACTCAAAGGACTTAAAATCAGCATACTACAGTGATGCAGCCACATCGATGTTTATAGCAGCTCAATTCACAATAACTAAACCATGGAACCAATGTAGATGCCCTTCAATAGGTGAATGGATAAAGAAACTGTGCTATATGCATAATTGAATATTACTCAGCCTTAAAGAAGAATAAAATCTGCAGGTAAATGGATGGAATTGGAGAATATGCTAAATGAAGTAAGCCAATCTCCCAAAACCAAAGGCTAAATGTTTTCTCTGATAAGTGGATGCTGATCCATAATGGGGGAGGAAGGAAAGAATGGAGGAACTTTGGATTGGGCAGAGGGGAGTAAGGGAAGGGAAGGGAGTATGGGGGAAAGAGGATGGAATGATATGGACATTATTACCCTACATACGTGTATGACTGAATGAATAGTGTGACTCTGCACTGTGTACATCCAGAGAAATCAAACTCTGTGCTCCATTTGTGTACAATGATTCAAAATGCATTCTGCTGTCATATATAACTGATGAGAACAAATAAAGTCAACAAAATCATGCTAAGTGAAATAAGCCTTACTAAGAATGTCAAGGGTCAAATGTTTTATCTTACATGGTGAAGCTAGAGACACAGGGGGAATAAAAGGAATAAAAATAAGGGAATCTCACAAAAACAGAAGGGAAACCAATAGAGTAGAAGAAGAAAATTAACAAGGGAGGCATGGGGAGGGGAGGACACAGGAATATACTGGGGAATGGGATCTACCAAATTATGCTATGTCCATGTACCCCACTTACACATATGTCATCGTAATATATTATTAAAATAATAATGATAAAAATAGAAGGGAGATCAGAACAGGAGAGCAAGTAGAACAGGGGAGGGAGAAAAGGAGGAAAAGGAAAGGTATTGGGAAATGAGGTTGGCCACATTATGTTTATGTGAATGTACAAACAAGGCATAATGTTATGTATAATTATACTGCATCAATTAAAAATACCTCTTAAAAATGAGTTCAAGTAGTAGATGGTTCTTCAATAATTTTTTCCTTTGATTTCTCTTTCTTGCTATTGCCAAAGCAGACGGGCACACAATTTCTCCCTTCCTGCTTCTAAGATCCTGAACTCAATGATAAGAAGACCATAATGCAGCCACGCACATTGGCACATGCTTGTAATCCCAGTGACTGAGGAAACTGAGGCAGGAGGATCACAAGTTCAAAGCCAGCCTCAGCAACTTAGTAAGGCCCTAAGCAACTTAGCAAGACCCTGTCTTAAAATTTAAAAAAAGGGGGGGGGGGGCACTGAGGATGTGGTTCAGTGGTTAAGAAGCTCTGGGCTCAATCCCTGGTACAAAAGAAAAAAAGAAAAAGAAAAAAGATCATAATGCAACAGTGTTAGGTAAACTGTCATGTGTGTCCAAGCCATACAGGTAAGAGTTCTTCCAGACTCCAGAGGTACCAGAGTTTCCAACTGACTGCCTGACAAAACTAGGTAGAGGCCATGAATTATTGCCAAAAGGAAAATCTTTTATCTTTTGTTTTGACTTAACATAATAGAAAAACAACACAAGGCTGTAGGAATTAAACCTAATCCATCACAGCTAAGCTTTCTAAGGCATAAAAGATGCAAGGGCTGCAGTAAAATGAATTTATCAATCATGCGACGCAGGATGACTAGTATGATTAGCATAATTTTTTCTTAAAAATGCAGAACAGGTAGGCAGTTGTTCTATAAAATTATACTGTTTAAGGAAAATGCCAACTTGGTAAACCTTTCAAAGTAGTCTAAGATTCAACAGAATGCTTAACTGATTATGTGTGTTTGTGTGTAAACTAATAACAAGAAGCTGCCCTTTAAACACCCCCATACCTATGCTTTTATTAAGTTAATTTAGAGTAAACTGCCTTATTATAGTTCATTTCATTTGCACAGTTGCAACTATTATTCTAGTTTAATTTCATATGTGTTCATTATTTTGATGATACTCATCTCAATAAAGATCTCTTCCCACCCCACCCCCGAGCTGATCCATTTTAAGAGAACACTTCTGTGTGCCAAAACACATACACAATTGGAACTGAGCCCTAGAAATATGGGTGAAAGCATTTAAAACAAAAATCTCCTAACATACCTAGGAATATCACATTTGCTTCATCATCCAGCAACATGCTGATTCAAATGTTAGATAAGAAGTGTGTGTACATAAATAACCAGATTAAAAAAGGAAAAAAATCAATATAACAACAAAACAGAGTATAGCATCTATGAAATCAAAATGTATGTTCCCTCACTGTCCCTAAACACAGTTCCTTGTGATATAATGTTTTGGGGCACTATCATGAAAACATGTAAAAATGGATAGGCGTACAAAATGTGTAAGCTCAAGATATTGGTTGAAAGGCTATGATAGGGGTAATGTTTTTCTTGGACTAGATGCTACATTCTTTTTGCAGACAGATTTTAACTTTTCTGTGAACAATTTAGAGTATCTTTTTGTTATCATTTTATTTTTATTACAGCAATATAATTATACATAGTAGCTGGGTTGATTCTGATAAAAACATACATGCATGGAAACTCACCTACTACATTTTAGTTTGCATCCCTTTCCTCCAAAGATCCTCTCCTTGCTCATCCATTATCCATCCTTGAGTGGTGCCTTCCACACATACCTTAAGGTGAAATAGAATGTTATAGCTCACTAGAGTAAATTTCATACCTAGGGAGGGCTAGGAGCTGGTCAACTGCATCACACTAGAGATGTCCAACAAACACTGAGAAAACCAGTAAGTACTTGGCAGTAATGCTTTTATTGGAAATGCTTTACCTATGCCATCTTACCACAAGTTCTTCTACTATTGGGATATGTTTAAATCTGTCATTTTAAATGTGTTTACACTTTATCTGTGTACAAGAATTGCTGACAAAGCCAAGCGTGATATGTCATACTGATGATGTGTTAAGCTGCGGAAATTCAAAACGCCACAGGCAAAACCTTAACCTTATGAAATATTTTAATCACATTTTTATTGGAGAAGCTTATTAAGAGATACAGGCTTTCAGAACTTGGCAAATTTTCTTTATCTTTTGCCAAGTCTGAGATAAGCAAAGTGCACTCTGCAATCACCTCCTCCAAACTGTAAACTCATCTTGAGAAATTACATGTTGACATTTAAGCATTGAATAAAAGCTGAAGTTTGCTAGTATGGTTGAAAAGTTGAAGATCTTAAGTGCTTACATTATGAGAAGTTAGATGAAGGCCAAAGTGGTGAGTAATTTTCAAATTACATTTAGCTCCTTTTCTATATTATTAGTCACATGTTAAAGATCAACTCATTTTTTGATATACAATATGTGTATTTTCAGTCTCAGTTAAGAAATATTCCTCTTTTCAAAGCATTGGTTATTATTTTCCACAAAAGCTTGGTTTCTTAATAGTATGAGTCTGTGTTTGTGGACTATAACAGTACAGCTCTGAGAATATAAAAGGATATAATCACTAGGGAAGGCAATGGATTTCTGTGTGAGCCAAAGTTTTAGATTTTTTTCTAGTTGAATGACATTAAAGAGCTATTTAGCTCTAAGTTTCCATGACTGACTGTAAAATAGAGGTATCATTCATTCATTCATTTGATAAAACCTATGAGATGCTCACAATATTTCAGGTATAGAGAGGTGGCATTAGAGTGACAGAGAACACACTGATTTTGCCTTTAAGGAAATTTACAATCTGCTGCTTTTCATCTACCTCATCTCAGAGGGAAAGAATGCTTAAAAGTATACTGATGTTCTCAGAATAAAGGTACCCTATGTAAAGTGTTCAAAATTCAAGATAGAACTTAAAAACAAATACTAAAATATGTACTCAACTTTTTTATGCCTCATGAACCTAGGGACTGATATATTTTAATATGTTATTTCATCTCTACTTTCAATAAACAGTAAAAGTAAAAAAAAAAAAGTTTTATTATAAAAATCACAATCCTATAACATGGCTAGACAATGCTAGTAGCTATGGATACAAAGATGCAATCAACAGAACTTTGACCTCAAGAAGTTTATGGTCCAGAAAGATGCATTGTTCATACTTGAAATCCACTCCAATCTCTCCCTTCCTTCACTTCTATACCTACTCCAGATTTAGTCCTGGTGATCTGCCTATCCCAGAAAGTAAGAGGCTCCATTGAGCCAAAGGTAGAAATACATTCCCTTTGCTAAGGACTGGTTTAAGAAAAATATGTAGCCCAGCTTCAGCCAAAAAGAAAAGTGAGGCAATATTTTAGATGAAGCTTTGGGAAAGTTTCCTCATCCTTTAAAAATGGGTAGAAAATAAATCCAAATGAATATAGAATTTAGTACAGTAAGCTAGAAATATGGCATCTTCAAATCATTTCTGGTAGAACCTGGAGGGTACAGAGTTTAAACAGGTCCTGTTAGGATAATTGGATAGTTACATGGAGAATGATAAAATCAGATCCATTTCTTAAACTTCAAACCAGGAAAAATTCCAAATGGATCAAATATTTGTGAAAGCTAAACTTAAGTACTAAGAAGAAGGCACAGGTGAATTTCCCAATAATCTAGAACAGAGGAAAACTTTCCTAAGGATTATTGAAAATCTAGAGGCAACAAAGGAAAAGCTGTCATGTGATTACACTAATAACGTCTATGGTAAAGATTCCAAACACAAACTGGGAAGATGTATTTGTAAGCTAATTAGAGACAAATGTTTCCAGTATATAAAGGAATTCAAAGACAAACAGCCAAAAATCATGCACCAAAATGAGTTAAAAACATGAAGTGATCAGTCATAAAAAAAAACACACAAATGAATCTTGACCAAATGAAAACACATTTAACGTTGCTTTTAATAAGAGAAATGCACATTAAAAGTACACCAAGATGCCATTCTATACCTCACTGATAGGCAAATCTTTAAATTGGACCAGGATATAGAAACTCTCATATAGTTTTGTAGTGAACACAAAGTGGCACACACAAGCACAATGGATGGGAGATTGTCAATATCTAGCAAAATTACGTAGGCCTTTATCTTTTGACACAGAATGCCACTTCTGGGAATCTGTCCCAAAAACATACTAGCAAAGACCAGAAAAAATCTATACACAAAGCTATTCACTGCAGCATTATTTATAACAACCAAAGACTTGAACTAGTAAAAATGTCTATAAATAGGTGATGGAGTGAAAAAATCATGGTACATCCTCACAATGGAATAGCATGAAGACTGGGGGTGGTGGGAGGGAGAGGGAGAGACAGAGAAAGATAACTCTAGAAATCAAATATTAATGCTCTCTAGGGTATTTTGCAAAGGAAAAGAACAAAGTTGAGAAAAATGTGGTGTATATATAACTTGCCTCTCCCCCAAAAAAGATGGGACCCAAATATATGTGTATGTACATATGCATGTTTGTCCACTGAGACACACATGTATACAAAGCCATATGCATGTTTTGTATTTATTTCTATTTAAAAAGTAAAATAAACTATTCTGTAATCCCAGCAGCTTAAGAGGCTGACACAGGAAGATACAAGTTCAAAGCCAGCCTCAGCAATGGCGAGGCGCTGAGCAACTCAGTGAGACCCTGTGTCTAACTAAAACACAAAACAGCCTCAGTGGTCAAGCACCCCTGTGTTCAATACCCAATACCAAAAAAAAAAAAAAAAAAAAAAAAAAAATCTGTTAAAATCTGAGGGAAAATAAAGTGTAAGTGACAGCAACCAAAATCTAGACTTTTTTGAATATACTTGTTTTGAAATTGATTTTGGAACCACAAAATTATTTTGAAAATATATAAATATTATACATAATTACACACATGCATCATTTAACAACAGGGATACACTTTAAGAAATGCATCATTAGACACTTTCTGTCATTGTGTGACTATTACAGAATGTACTTACACAAACCTAGATGCTATAGTTCAATCACCAGATATGGCCTTGTGATGTACACAAGAGACATATTGAATATCAGATGTATAAGGCTACTACTGGCATAACACAGCATGTTGTTTTACAGTTCACTGTTTAATAAGTAGAAGGAATACACTCTAAAATAATAACAAAAATGATAGAATAGTGAAGAAATTACTAATAGTCATTTAGTCAGAGGTATTATGTTCTACACGTAACTGAATGTGCCATTCTTCTGTATGACAGAAGCGCAGTATAGTAGGTCTATCTCTACCGGCACCACCACAAGCACATGAATATGATGTTACAATGAATATGACATTAGCAGGCAACTGGAATTTTTCAGCTTCATTCTAACCTTATAAGACCATCATCATACATGCAGTGAGTATTGACCAAAATGTTGTTATGCAGTACATGACTGGATAACACAAATTTAAATCTAAGAAGGCAATATTTGTACATTGAAAGCAAAATAAAAGAAATCAACCTTATTTCCTCTCCAGTTGGCGTCATAAGTTTTCACAGAGGAGCTCTTCCCAGTGACTTTATTTGAAACCAATAACTTGGAAAAAAATCTTAAAGTGTTCATAGTAATTATATTCTTGGTAGTAGGACATATATTGATATTCTGAAATTCTTAAATACGTATTATGAATTAATCAAAGTAATTATGATGGTTTCATTAAGAACTGAGAACTTTTTTTCCTTCTTGACATGTTTAAGTAATATAAAAATGTAAGATCAATGAGATTAAGTCATTCTGATGGGAGAAAACATTCTAAAGACTATTCATTGCCTTAGCTTCTCCCATAGACTTCTGCTCTAATGTTACTATCATGACATCTTCTAAGGGTTTGTTTTTCATATGATGATACCAACATTTTGCTAGTGTAAAAATACACTATACCTATGTACGTGCATATAATTATTTAGGTAATTTATTATCATGTATTCATTACATGTTTGATTAGAGAAAGTAATACATTGATAAACTTCCTCCAAGCAGAGTATGTCAGAGTCTGCTCCTGCCCTGGATCAGACCTTACATTCTGCTCACCTACACATTATAAGCAGCTGGTTTCTTACAATCATTAAGCTGAAAAACTCTCCTCTTCAAACTTGTGCTGTATTTCTAGCTGTCACTCGCCTTTTTGAATTTTGTTATTCTCAGTGGAAACCAATTTCAATATCAATTGTATTTAAAACCAACTTTAGTTAGGGCAGGCCTTGAGTCACATGTTTGTCTTCAGAATATGAGACTTAACATAGGGACAAGCAGCCAAGAAAATACATGGTTTCTACTGGTGGGAACATCAAAAGTAACTAAGCTTAGAGATAATGTTGAGACGTTGTCTTGGGTCTATAAGGGTTAGCACATGAACATTACGGGAGACCCACCCCCTTCTTTGGAAGAATGACTCCCAAGACAGAGGTTCAGAAAGAAGACACTTCTTGAGACAATACTAGTATCTATTCTTACTATAGTACATTCCCCCCAAATATCTCTTTACCATAATGGGAGACATGTAAGTAAATAAGTACCATAATGGAAGCCAACTGTTGTTTTTTTGTTTGTTTTGTTTTGTTTTTTATTAGTTTATTTAATTGCATTTCAAGTCATAGCACATATATAGAGCTCAGTTTTTCCATTTCTCTGGTTGCAAACCAGATAAAGTTACACCAATTGTGTTTTCATACATGCACCAAGGGTAGTGATGACGATCTCAATCAACCATCTTTACTATACCCATTCCCCTTTCCTGCCCCCCACCTCCCCCATGCCG
>PVHX01008504.1:0-83006 GCA_004024805.1 Geosciurus inauris | reverse complement strand
ACTCCTGCTTGTTTACGTAGTCCATGTGAGTGATAAATTTTTTTCCATCTTTTCACCTTCAATGTGTGAGTATCTCTTTCTATGAGATGAGTCTCCTGGAGGCAGCATATTATTGGGTCTTTTTTAAAAATCCAATCTGCCAATCTGTGTCTTTTAATTGCTGAGTTTAGGCCATTGACATTCAATGTTATTATGGAGACCTGGTTTGTATTTTCAGACATTTTGGTTTATTCTTTGGTTTTTAACTTGGCTAGGTTTCTCCTTTGGCCTTTAATGTAGCTCCTCCCTCTGCAGGTTTTCATTATTGTTTTTTATTTTCTCCTCATGGAATATTTTACCAAGAATGTTTTGTAGTGCCGGTTTTCTTGCTGTGAATTCTTTTAATTTTTGTTTATCTTGGAAGGTTTTTATTTCATCTTCAAATCTAAAACTTAATTTTGCTGGATATAAGATTCTTGGTTGGCATCCGCTGTCTTTTAGCATTTGGTATATCCTTTGCCATGATCTTCTTGCTCTCAGGGTCTGGGTGGAGAAGTCTGCAGTGATCCTAATTGGCTTCCTCCTATATGTAATCTGATTCCTTTCTCTTGTGGCTTTTAAGATTCTCTCCTTATTCTGAATGTTAGGCATTTTCATTATGATGTGCCTTGGTGTAGGTCTGTTGTATTTTTGAACATTTGGTGTTCTGTAAGCCTCTTGAATTTGGTTATCCAATTCATTCTTCATATTTGGAAAGTTTTCTGATATTATTTCATTGAATAGCTTGCTCATTCCTTTGGTTTGGAGTTCTATGCCTTTTTCTATCCCAATAATTCTCAAGTTTGGTCTTTTAATGTTATCCCAAAGCTCTTGGATGTTCTGTTCATTCAACTCTATTCTCAAGGTTAAATATTTTGTGTTCAGTATCTGAGGTTCTGTCTTCCAAGTGATCTAATCTGTTGGTGATGCTTTCTACTGAGTTTTTGATTTGGTTTATTGTTTCTTTCATTTCAAGGATTTCTGTTTGGTTCCTTTTCAGAATCTCTATCTCCTTATTGAAGTGATCTTTTACTTCCAGTATTTGCCTATGTATTTCTTTATCGAAATGATCTTTTGCTGACTGGGCTTGCTCTCTTATATCATTCTTTATGTCACCAACCATTTTAATTATGTACATCCTGAATTCCTGTTCTGTTATTCCTCCTGCTGTACAGTCCATGGATTCTAGTAGTGTAGTATCTTGGTTTGTTTGAGTCACTTTCTTCCCTTGTTTTCTCATGATGTTTGTGTGTCTTTCCTTCTAGCTCTGCTGATCCAAGGTGTTACAGTTTTAACTCCTATATGGTTATAGTTTCCCTGCAGAGTTTCAGTACTTCTCCTTTAAAGGGGAGATCAATATTGATTGATCTCAATACAAGTAGTATATGATTTCAAACCATGTAGCTCCTAACAGCTCCCAAATACATTTACAGTTTACTCATGATATACAACAATTTTGTGTTTCTTTACAATCTATTATGTAACCAATAAATTTGCACAAGGGTCTATAGTATCTTTTGGTGGGCTAGGGAACCTTGAGGGTGGGGTGTAGGACAGAATGTTTGATTAGTAGGAAGTGAGGATATGGTTATTAAATCTTAGAGAGCATAAAAAAGGAATCCAAGAGGATTTGGCTGTTACTAGAAAGAGCAACATATAGTTGAGGAAGACCTGTAAGGAGGAAGAAAAGAATATGGAGAGGAGAGATGATAGCAAGACAAATAAAACATATGCACTTGGAATTTATAAGACTATATAATACCACTCTAGTATACAGTTCAGAAATCCCAATCTACCATATCCCACTGTATAGCAGATATTTGATGTCACAGCTGTTGGGGATTAGAGGGTAGGAGAAGAGTGAGAGAGGAAAGAGGGAAGGAAAAAGAAAGAAGGGAAAGAAGAAGAGAGCAGAGAAATAAAACAAAAATATTAAACAATAGAACTATTAAGAGAAAAAGATAAAGGATAGAATTAAAAATAAGCATAAAAAATGTAAAAAGTCTCAGTGTAAATACACAGGTATGGTTCCTTTCACCTCCAGTAGGTGGCGTTGTCCATTGTTTGCTGGACTTTCCCCGCTGGTGTCCTGGGTGCTGGTCTCAGGGCAAGGTGAAACTCTGGGCCGCTGGTGAAGTCGCTGTTCCACCGTGTGCTGCGCTGTGGCCAAAGTTTGCTCCCAGGTGTTCACCTGTGCCCCCTGGTGTGTAGGAAGTTCTGCCATGTTAGAAGGCGATCCACAAAGAACAATAGCCAGGGGTCCGCTCAGGAGATGGTCTGTCCACAGTAGCAACTGCTAGCGGTCTTGCGGGGCTGGGTGGGCGCTGGGGCCAGGCACCCTGTGTGGAAGCAGGCCCCGCATGCCCGGGGCAAACTCTGGGCTGGAGCCCTGGGCCGGATCCCCCGCCACACCTGTGCTCCACCAGTTGGCACTGAAGTCACGCCTCCCGGCTACCACTGCCTCCCGGTGGCCCTGCGCTCACACATGCGAGCGAGACTCTTGTGTGGGGCGGTGAGCCGCAGAGTGCTGCCAAGAAGCTGGTTGGAAAAGGGCACCTCCGCTACTTCCAGCCTCGGTCATGGAGAGCCTGAGCTCTGGGCCGAGGCCCCGGCTGCAACTGCACTCCGCGGTAGGCACCGAAGTCACACTGCCCATGGCTACCACTGCCTCCCAGTGATCCTGTACACATGCACGCGAGTGAAACTCCAGTGTGGGATGGTGAACCACAGAATGATGCCAGGAAGCTGGCTGGAAAACGGTGCCTCCACCACTTCCAGCCTTGGTCCCCGGGAGCCTAGCTCAGAGTAGACTCTCTAGGCTGCCATCTTGGAACCTCCTCCAATTTTGATCTTTTTCAGCACTAGAGGTATCAGTACTTTCTTGAGATGCTGGGCAGTGACAGCAAGCTGATGCCCCTGTCACTTATACAATCACGAGGGTAAATAACAGATATCCGACAGCAGGCTCTATTGTTAGGTTGTGATGTTCGATGGGCCAGGTGTATTAAATGCATTGATAACTTATGATATTCTCAGCTTATGATGAGTTTGTTGGAATTCAACACCATCATAACTTGAGGAGCATGTGAATTTACACTCAAATTTCTGTCTTCTGAAGTGTTCCTGGAAAAAGACAAACTCAGAATGCATGTCTTCATGTTCTCTTTGATTAAGGTGTCTGGGACCAGAGGGGGAAAAGATCACCTTTACTTCCAGTTGTGGCTCTGAAACAGATTTACTAGTTGAAACAAAGAAAAGCGCTTTCATTCTCGGAGCCTACACTTCTCAGAAGGGGAAGAGACTGGCTTCTGTGTCACCAAGGCTCTTTCTGGAGTCATGGTTCTGAGATAGCAACATAGATAACATCTTCTTTTCCCATTATGTCTTATAATGTGATTATAATGTATTTATCTTATTTTTTAAGGAAATATTTATGCTTCCTGCCTACCAGGTCCCCCGTACTTAAGCTTCACACTTCTAGGATTAAAGAAATTTGGATATCCTGATTTTTGGGAGCACTTATCTGCGACTTTGGATGTAAACCTAGATATGGGGAAGGCTACTCAGGTTTTCACCTTCCTCCTCCTTCTTCGTCTCCCTGCACTGATATCTCCACTTGCATATGTGGAAGAGGACTCTCCTGAGATTGAAAACTCTGACCTCTTTTTTTTTTAACTGAATGTAATAATAGCATATTTGAGAGCTTAGTCTATGACAGGCTCTATGCCAAGCACTTTCCATAAATCATCTTATTTATTTCTAAAGCATGGTATCAGGAAGGTACCATTATTATTTTATCATGAGGAAGTTCAGAGTTGGATGATTATTCAGTTGCCAAAAGTCATGCTGTCATTCATGATGAAACCAGGATCTGAACCCAGGCTGGCCTGAGTGGAAATCCTGTTTTACTCATCATGTGTCCTTCTGAAAATAAAATCCAGCAAGTTTAACTTTAAAGACCTGGATGTACTTCAAAACATAATTCCTAAGCACTGGGTAAATGTGGGGACAGGGGCAAAGAAATGACTCAGGATCACGAAGAAAAACACATCTAGGTTTATTGGGCAGAGTGAAGTGAAGGAAGTGTTATCTGGATACCCAAAAACATTATTTTTTCAATTTAGATTTCATCAGTACATCCCCATTGAAAACAGAGAGATTCTGATCTGATTAGGCATTTCTTGGAATATTGTCATCATTTGTAGTGTTATCTTTAAGAAAAACACTATCGGAATCAAGTGTGTCCAGGGAAGATTAACTACAGGGTAGTGAAAGAGTTCAAAACCATATTACCACAATTCTGAAAAATAACTAGGAGGATTTAGGCTGAAGAAGAGAAGATTTTTGGATCTTGGGGGGGATTACTTCTTCAAAACCTGAACCTCTCTCAAAGGGAAGGGGGTGTTAAACTTATCTTGTGTGGCCTCAGGACATGGAAATCAATGGGTAGAAGCCACATGGTACATGAGTCCAGCCCTGTTTTCGAAAGGAACAATAACAAAAGTATTTAAAATTGGAACTAGATGTTTCAAGAAATGATGTTTGTTCTACCAAGTCTGTGTTTATCAGGATTTTTTAAAAATATGCAAATTAATCAAACTCAAATGTGCTGAAGGATAAATAAGGTATTTAATTCCTCAAAAGAACTCAAGTATCTAAGGCTACTTTAATTTCAGGAATAGTGTTATGGTGTAGATATGAGATGTCCCTCAAAAGCACATGTGTGGAACAATGCAAGAGCATTCAGAGATAAAACAATTAGATTATTGAATGTTGTAACCTAATCAATGGATTTAATCCACTGACATGAGTTCACTGAGTGGTAACTATAGGCAGGTAGGGTGTGGCTGGAAAAAGTAGGTCAATGGAGGTGTGCCTTTGGGGATTCTATTTTGTCCGTGGACAACAAAGCCATCAGGACATAATTGCCATCTCTGAGCTGCTTTCCTTCTCCATGCCCTTCCACCATGATCTGCTGCTTCATCTTGGTCCCAGAGCTGTGGAGTTGGCCAACCATGAACTGAACCTCTAAAACTGTGAGCTAAAATACACTTTTCCTCTTCTGTGTTGTTCTTGTCTGAACTTTTTGTTATGGTGATGAAAAAGCTTACTAAATAACACAAATTGTTCAATAAAGTTGTCCACACAAAGTCATTAGGAGTCTGTGTTTCTTCACTGGTTAATTCTGCATAGATTTCCTTCTTCACCAAACTCTTGCATGGTCATAAGATTACTATATACTTTAGTATCACCAGAGAGGTAAAAAGAATGCTTCTTATTTTTAAGCAAAGTGCCTGGGCAAACTGTCATTTGTTCATGTAGCTGTTATTTATTAAATTTTTGTTGTTTTAACAAATCATCACAAGTTTAGCGGTTTAACATCGCACACATTTATTATCTTACAGTTCTGCAGTTCAGAAATTCAGAACCAATCTCACTGGGATGAAATTAGACTGTTGGCAGGACTGTGTTCCCTATGGAGACTTCCTTTTCCTCTCTGGCTTATGGAGACCAGCCAAATTCCTTGGCTTATATCTTTCTTCTTCCAGCTACAGAGCGGATAAGCCCTTCCCACACTGTATCCCTCTGACTTCCCCTTCTTTCTGTGTCTTCCATTTATGTGTTTATTTTAGTTCAATCTGAATAACCCAGGGAAATTTCCCCTGATGATATCAGAGAATTAACAACCTCAGTTCTATTTGAAAACCTTAATTATCCCTTGCCACACAAACATCATATTCACAGGTTCAGGGGATAAAGACATGGGTATCTTTGGGAGCCCTTTTCTACCTTCCATAGACCCTAAACAAGTCACTGTTATGTGCCAGTTGGTTGATCTTGCACTGAGCATCCATCCCTGAATCTAGATTCAGGCTAGCTGGGTCCAAACCATGTGGACTGTGAGTGTTTAAGAAGGCTCACTTAGTTTCTCAATGGAATATGAGGTTGATATGAAAGAAGAGAGAAGGGATATAAGGAGGCAAGACAAACAAAAAACATCAACTACTTTGTAGGTTAGAGATACTCAGTGTTAAATAGGAGATGGAATTAGTGACTGCAGGCTTTTTTTTTCTGATATTTGAATAATATATCCTATGGTTCTGCTTAACCATAGGGAAAGCGAGTTGATGATCCCTTTTAAGGATATGAATTCTAAGTTCTATTCCTGGGTGAGACTCTGAGAATCCCTAGGCTTCGATTTACTATGTTTATATGGTTTTCTGATTCCTAGATGCTGGAAGCCACTAGAATAATGCCATTTTAAAAAGTTCAAATACTATTTTTTGAAATAAAAGAGTGTGATGTTTCTTACCTGAGGAAAAAAAAAATATTTTTAAGGTCTTCCTGTAAAAGATACCATGACAATCTTTGGCAAAATAATTCAAGGGACTAAGTTCCCGAGGGGAGAAAAACAACAACAAAAAAAACCCCTTACTTCCTAAACTTTGCTTAGAGAAAAGCAAAAAAGTATGGGGCTTCCCATAACTGAACATTTCTCCTCCCTGCCTGCTGCTAGCTGAAATTGGATGGGACCATGAAATCCTAACCAATTTCACTCCACCACAGGTGCCTGCAGGGATACATTTCCAGTAAAATACACAGTTTAGGGCCACAGATGGTAGAAGAGACAGGAGCAAAGGTAGGAATGAGGAGAGTCTTGAGAGACATTTTAGAAAAAGTGATGTGGTTTTTGCTTTCAGACTTTACAATCCAAAATGTTCAAGCAGGGGGAAACTTTGCTGATAACAGACAATTCCTGAACAATGCAGGCATGGCCATGAGGGTGGAACCAGGTCCTGCATACACACCTCAAGCACTCTGAGGATATAAAGCCCAAATTGAATTGAGTAGATTACTTACCCCAGCCCTGAATAGCTTTGGAGCTGTTCCTGGTGCTGAATATAGTCACCTATCAGCTGTTCCTGGTGCTGAATATGGTCACCTATGGTTTGGCCTAATTTCTGCTGAAGAATAGTCTCAAAGTGCCTTGGTCTCTACTTTTGACCAAACGTCTACTTATAATTATGCCTCCAAAACTGAGTGAAGATATCCAGGATTCATTTCCTGTGCCCTCAAATGTGGCTTTGTTATCACTACAATGTAAGCTACGTAAGAGCAGGGACTTGGTTATGTTCACTCTTCTCTCTGCAGTGCCTGGAATAATGTCTCATTCATACTGGATTGTCAGTTCATTTGTGTCTGGAGCATTTAATAATCACATTGTCCTCACTGTTCCACTTACTCTATGGAATGATACACACATGAACACACACATACATATGTAAACATATATGCACATGAATACACACAAATGATCAAAAGATCTATAGGATATTTCTGTAGCATGCTGTACAGTTTGTGAAGTGTCTTATTTCCACACCAGTCTCTCCAATAAGTTTAAGCCATATGTTATTTGTCTCTTTTCTGTACCTGGCTCCATGCCTGGAAGGCACATATTAGGCACCTCATATTGTTTGGTGGACTGTTTAAGGTTATGTCACAGAAGAGAACAATAAAGTTCAGGGAGCAGAACTATAATATCTCATCTATCTACCTCTAAATGTTATCACTCTGGACCTTTCAATGTCTCCACCTGGGTGAGTCCATTCAAAAAACACCTGAAGAAAACACTATTTATGACCTTTTGACTCTTCTCAATGACATTACCTCTTTCCTAATATCTGACTTGTTGCAGGTCCTTGTTATATCGATTTTCTGACAAATTCTGGAGGAATTTAATGCATATGCCAAAGGATTTGAAATATGTTACCAAGAGGTGAAGTTTGGAGCAGAAACCATGTGACTTTGGACCTTCCCTTGATCTGTCACTTATTAACCAAGAGGTAGAGTAGGATGGTGATATGTGTTTTTTATGATGGAGTTTAGAAGAATAGCAAGGATTCCCAATTCCCTTTATTAATCATAGCCCTCTCACCTCTGTTCATGTGGCAGATTGCTCAAAGGAGCTCAAATCCCATCACATGTAACAATTGGCGAGGGTATAATCACTACAGTTTTGCTGTTCTGCATTCATGTGCTGTGTTGAAGGGTAAAGGGGTAGATGGCTTCAAAGTTGAGTCAAGGTCATCAGGCGGGTAAGGGTTAAACTGTGCTTGATTCCCTTCTACAGAGCCCACAAGAATTCCACAGTCATACACTGGGTAGAAAGGAAGATGAGAAGGACTAATAAGAGAAGAAAGGAAGAAGGAGGGAAAAGGAAGGGTAGAAAGAAGAGAATATAAGAAAAGGCAAAAAGCTTTCATTAAGCAGCTACTCTGTGCCTCATTTTATCAGTCACTTTCACATTCATTATGTCAACAGAATGCATCTGACATGCATATTGAAAACAGATGAATGTATTCATGCTTTTAATCTTCCCAATCTTGTATGATTCTGTATACACCTTTTACATATGAAGAGACTGAGCTACAGGACCCTGAAGGGGAGGATTGGAAGAACAAGAACCAAACATTGATAATTTCACCCAAAGAAGACTCTAATAGGCACTGGGAAGGTGGAAAAATTAGGAAGCCACTCCTGCATGAGTGCCCACTATAATATCTGTGAAGAAGATACTTTTATTACTTTAAACCTAAGAAAATATAGGGTCAGAAACAAAGTTCTTGTCGAAAGTTGCGCATACATTCATTCATTTTGTACCTTTACTAAATAACTACAACAAGCAAGGAACCAAATAGAGACTTCCAACCCTTCAAGGGTTTACTGGTGTGGTGTGTGCCTTTTTTGGCAGGTGATACTGCCTTTAGACTACAGGATGTAAGTACAGGAGAGCTGGAGAACAGAGAGGAGCAAAGACAGATATTCCAGGCAGAGGAAACAGCATATACAAACACAGAGACTTCAAGATGCAAGGACATAGCTTTGCCTTCTTATGAGAGCAGGTGAGTTGTAGAGGATAAAGCCAAGGATGCTTGGGGAAGTGGGTGGGGTTAGGTGAAAGAAGTTTAATGATAAAGACTTGGTTTCATCCTTCAGACTATGGGAGAAAAGCAGGCTTTCAGGACCAGGCAACACTTAGGCTTCAGCAATGTAGACACTAAGTGCTGGAACAGAGTTGCTCACTCCCTGGTGCAAAGCTATGTGGATTCTTGCCACTGCTCTCTCTACCTCCCTTGCTGTAGCCTGTCACACATGACCAGGCAGGTGCTTCCAAACAAGAAGGAGAAGGGAACAGAGGAGTAACCCACTTTGAGTTTGAGTTGTGCATTGACAGACTTAGCTGCGTGGTAACAACTTGCAACATTAAATTGAAATGGAGTCTGATTGGCTGGAAAGCACTTGCCCTACATTAATGCCCACAGAGACTCTCTGGGTCTGATTAAGCTGCAGATTTTGCTGGGCCCTCTCTCGGTGATCCATCATTATTCATGTCAGCACCAGGCCTGTCAGCCTCTCTTCTCCACCAAAATTAATGAATTGAACTCCACGACCCAAGTCTTTGATGGGATGAGACTCTCTTCAGTCAGCACATGTCTGTGAGGTAGGCCATGATTGTTTCTCCTTTTCCTCTAAAGGAGAGACTGAGCCACTCACCATTCTTCCTCTGATCTTCCTCAGCTGCTGATCTGGCATCCTGAGTAGTGACAGAGGGACCCAGGAATAAGGCACCAAAGTATCCCTAGCACCTGAGAACTGAAATAGTCCTTGGAGATGTAGTCTGATTGTATCCCTACTGTATAGCTAAGGGGAATGAGGCTAGCCCTGTCCCACAGTGAAAACATTAAAACAAATCTTGTTTTTTGTCTGATGTCTTTTTTTTAATACCTTGATTACTTTGCTGTTTTATCCCTCATTTCTCTCTCTCTTTTTTTCTTTTTTGAGAATGAAGAGGGGTGTATATCATTTCCCAAGCTTACCAGTGGAACCAAAATTCAGGCTCTCTATATTTTCCTCTGTGTCCTCTGTCTCTGACATCAAAGCCAACATTTCCTGTGATGACTGCTATCATGCAGAGAAAAAGACATTAAATTGTGTTACTGGCCTAGAAAGAAGCTTAGAGGTCACCTTCAATTCCATCTACAGCATCCCTGTCAAGAGATCTTCAAGCTTAAGCTTGCATGGCTCTAGTGCTAGAGAGCTCACTACTTACCAAGATTATCTTTCTATTTTTGGACAGTTTCACCTATCGAGAAAGACCTCTTCACATTGACCTAAAATTTGTGATCATGCAGTTTCTGCCCTTTGGTCACAGTTCTTCCATCTCTAGTGGTGAAGCTGAGTCTGTTTTTTCTTCTATGTTGGAGTCCTTTGGATCCTTGAAACTGTTTTCATGCTGCCCTAAAGACATCTCCTCCTGCCCCCAAATGCAGTCTTTAACTTATTAGTAAGATATAAAATCCATTTAATGAATCAGGACCAACATTTTCTGCAATGAAAGACAATGTAATGGAATGAAGCAGAGGATATCAGAATAGGTTATAAAAAGTAAGGACAAACTTTGTTTTATTTACTCCTGGTAGACATGCATGTGTGTGTGTGTGGTGGGGGGAGTGTGTGTACTGAGTCCCACTGAAAAATGTTTTTTTACCCTGAGTGATGTTATAAAACATTTCAAGGAATATTGTGGAATGTCTTCTTTCTTTAACCTAAGCATCTTTTGGATTGGATTCCATTCCTATCTTAGCCTTTCTGAACTTTAGTCTACTTACCTCTTAAAAACATAGGAAGTTACATGTCATCCATCTTTTCCAGGCTTCTTGCAAGGATACAATATGATACAGAATGTGAAACTCATGTAGAAAGTAAGAGAGTGAAAGTTGTAATAGTGGGAGAATGGTTGTAGTCATGGGAGAAAGAGTAGTAATTGTTTCTCTTCTTCCTTCTTTATTTATCCTTCACCTTCTTCTCCTTTTTTGCATCTCCTTTTTTCATGCTATTTTAGTGCAGTCTAGATATTCTACTATTAGCTGTTAAATCAACGGACATTGCAATACTGTGGGATGACCATGGGTTTTGTGAAGAAACACAAATTCAAGGCTATATACTCTTTTACTCATTGATCTTGGTAAGTGTTTTAACCTCACAGAACCTCAGTTTCTTTATCTTTAAGATGGGAATCTTAGTGCTTTGTATCAAGTGACAAATTTCATGATTGAATGAATAGCCAACATGCATGGCATATATAAAAATCAACAACTACTAGGTCCTTTTAGCCTCTTCTCTCCTCCAGAGTGGTATTTTTAGAACTGTACCAATTGCTAATGTCCACGTATCCAGGAACCAATCCTGCAACCCCCTTTTAACTCAGACCAAATTGCTGTTCCTTGGATTGGTGGATATCTCTAGATATGTGCTTCCAAGGTCTGTTTGTCTCATGTTTTCCCACCTATAAGTAAGGTATTTGGGGCTTGAACAACCTGGGTTAAATCTCAGCTCTAAAATTTATTCTTGTATAACTTTAGGCTGCTTCTGAGTCTCTTGCTTTATCAGTGAGATGCTTCCCTAGTCTCTCAAAGAGACTGGGGGTTTAATGTGGTACTGTGTGCAAGAAGCTTTAGTACATGGTAGATATCTAGTATAATATCAGTGGGGGTGTACAGATCCTCTTATTTCCTCCTATATCTCCACCCTTCCCTGTGTCTGACACCTAATGGGTCCCAATAAAATTTAGGAATTAAAAAATTTTAAAACTCTCTCATCCTTTCTCTGAAGTATGCTTTCCCCAGAAACCTGCTTCTTTATAATTAATATTAGTCATAATGAGTCCTTACCAATTTTTAGGGGTCTATAATGGGACCAAACAGTTCTGGTTCCACATCCCTCTTCAATCAGAGTAAATTCCACTATTTGTGTTTAAGATACTAGTGTTGGCTAAGACATAATTTATTGGCTGTGAAGAACCAAAACCAACTACTTTATATCAGTAGTTTTTAGAAGATGGGTCAAACACATTTTATCAGTTATGAAATATTTAGTGGCTTATAGCAAGTATTTTTAAGAGAAATAGAAAATGACATAATAGGATAGAATAAAATATACAGAATGTGATGGAAAGGGACAGAATGGAGGAGAACAAAATGAATCAAAATAGAAAAGAATAGAAAGTGATACGGAACCAAAGAGAATGGAACAGAATGTCCTGGAATACAGTAGAATAGACCAGAAAAGAACAGAACATTTTAGCATAGAGCCGTTGTAGTAACAGCAAATGTTTTGTGTGTATGAAAACTTCAGGTCAATTATATATGTATATGTATGTGTGTACAACTTATGCATGTATTTATATACTTATTATTATTATTATTTGGCACTGGTGATTGAACCCAGAGATGCTTTTCCAGAGGTGCTACATTCCCAGCCCTTTATTTATTTTTATTTTGAGACAGGATCTCACAAAATTGCTGATGGTCTTGATAAGTTGCCCAGGTTGACCTTGAACTTGTGTTCCTCCCACTTCAGGCTTCCTGCCACCATGCCTGGATAACTCCAGGTATTTAGTACAATGGTACATGAATTAAATGCTCCTGCTTTAGGTCATAGTAGTCAGCAATGTACTTGTTTTATTGCTTCAGTTGTTACTAAGCTCTCTGACTAAGGTAGGCAGGAACCATAACTGATTCCCATTTTGGTCCTCCCTATCTTCTTGCCCTGCGTGTATGCTTCACAGATGCTCTGGCTCTGAAGCCATTTGAAACCAAATGGCTGCGAAAGCACTGAGTATTAGTGCTTTCTGTAGTGCATTACTGTAGTCCCTTCAAAGATGTGGCTATATATATATATATTTACACACACACACATATATATATGAAAATATACAATAATAGTAAAATTATTATAATATATCAATAATAATAATAAGTGCTACTTAAGAATATTGCTCACAGCCAGGCACAGTGGCTCACGCCTGTAATCCCTGCACTTTGGGAGGCTGAGACAGGAGAATTGCTAGTTCAAAGCCAGCCTCAGCAACAGCGAGGCACTAAGCAACACAGTGAGACCCTGTCTCTACATAAACAAAACAAAACAAAACACAAATTAGGGCTGAGGATGTGGCTCAGTGGTCGAGTATCCCTGAGTTCAATCCCCAGTACCAAAAAAAAAAAAATATTACTCGTTACTTAAGTGTTTAGAACAGAGTTTGGCACATAGTGACTATTTAATAAATGATTGATTTTACTGTTATTACCCCACATCCTCAATGACTACCACTCCTTTAATGCTTACTATATGCTTCAGGGTATCTTGTCATTTATCCCTCACACTATTCTTCTGAAGTCACTATTAATACACCCATGTGACAGGGGAAAATCTGAGACTCAAAGAAGTGGAGTCATTTGCCCAGGAAAGTAAATTCCAGTAGTTGCAAAGCCAGCACTGGAACCCTCACCCATGTCCCTCCATTACACTCAATTGTTCTATGCTCCCTGAGCATGTCAGGAGGCTGCTCAGGCAGGTGAGGCAGGCAGGCATGAGTTGCAAACTCAGAGCAGCATATGAAGCTATTAGGCAGGTAAGAACTCTGGGTGTGTGGCTGGTTGGGGATGGGGACAGAAAGCACAGGAACCACTCAGGTATCTGTATTTCCAACGTTAGTTGCCCTGAGACTGACTTCAGTTTCTTTCTAGGACAGAATGCCATCACAGACCTAACGTCTCCCCCACCATTGTGCCTTCGTTCCCCACTTTAGGGCTGCTGTGACAGCCTTCAGAATTTGCCTCGTTAGAGGGATAGAGGCAGGAATAACTTTTGTTGGAGTTTCCTAGCTCCCATTTTCTTGTTCTTAAATGGAGCAGGTACCCATGACTTATTTGGAGGTGTGATAAGAATAAGAATGCAGGCCCCAGTGGACCCTCACTGAATGAAGATACTCTCCCCCCTTTGGTGGTAGTGTCCAGCTATATTGGAATGGCTGGACGCCTGCCATATCAGCTCTTTCTCCAGCCTCAAGGAGCCTGTCAGCAGGAGGCAGACAGCCTTGAAGAGGGACAGGGAAGAGTTTCTGAAACAGTCCCTAGCCTGGGGCCCTGATTGCCACAGGGCATCTCAGGGGCATTGCTATTCCTGGTCTCAGACTCAACAGTTCTTCCCTACCTTTCCACTGCCCTGGCCAATAGATCTAGGTTGGGATAGGTGGAAAATCACATTAAAAGGCTTCCCCTGTGACCAGAACCATGTTTCCCCTCCAGGGCTGCAGGAATATCCCTCTGTCATGGCATGGTCAGGGGCTCTGATGCCGCTGCCGTTGACCACTCAGTGTGCCAGGCAGCAAGCTGGATGCTATCTTCGCAATTCTCATCAAAAGTCCACGATGCATCTGTGCTCCCATTTCACAGGGGAGAATGCTGGGACTCAGAGGTGAAGTCACAGGTTTAATTCAAAATAACAGCAGCAATGACAGCTCATATCACATTGCATTTGCTGAGAGGCACTATAATACATGCTTTATAGAACACTGTTCATGCTGGGAGTTCTTCCATAGCTGTCTGATTTTAAACCTCAGTAACTGCAAAGACAAGAGACTTTAGAGGAGCAGGAAAGGGCTTTGGCAAAACCCTGATGCAGGTTTAATCCATGCTCCCACATTGCAGGCTGTATCACCTCTGCAAAGTCCTCAACTTTGCTGAGCCTCAGCTTCCTTATTTGACAAATGAGAATGATGATAACAGCCTCATAGAGTTAATGATTAAATGATACAAGACATGTCTAGTCCCTGGCAAATATAAAAGACTCTAACAATGTACTGATGATTTCATTTTTTTTAAATAGCCTTGTGCAAAGAACATAGTTGGATAATACTGGGCCATTTGCCCTCTATGGACAGAGACTGTCTCTGTCCTGATCCTTGTTCTGTCTTTCATGGCAGTGCTGCTTCTGATACATTGAGGATATCTAACAGTACAAGTTGAATTACTTTCCAGTGAATTGATTGATTAAATGAATGAATAGTGAGTGAATGAATGCAATCAATTTAGGTATTTACAGCATTTTCTTAATTTCTGTCCAGGTTTTGCTGAGATGAAAACTACCACCTTTTAGCCACAGATAGTGGTCTGGCCACAGACAGGTGTATAAGTGCACAGAGTGGGAAGGCAGAAATAGCTGGCCAGGTAGCAGCCTGTGGTCCCTTGGGTATCTGGCTCCATCCTCTTGGAGAAATTCACCTGACTATCAAGTGAGCCTCACTTTGGTTTCCATATGATTTAGACATTCATCCCCATCATCATTAGGCAATGCACAAATCTTTTTCCTTTTCCAAAGACACCTCCTTCATTCTCTAGAGAATATAATTTTATCAAAGGCTGTTCTGAAGGAATTTAATTTGAGAGGCTATTCAAGCCATTTTCTTGTCTAATATTCAGAAATGAGAATAGTTCTGCCTTCTTGGGATTGGCCTCTTCTCTTAATGGGCCCCCAGCTCAGGCTGATGGTCTGCCTGGGGCACTGGGTTCTCAGGGGACTTTTTTTCTGCAACCCTGTTCCTACTACCTCTTTTAGACCATCATCTTTTCTGGCAAAAATCAGTGTTGCTACTCTTCTTCCCTGTTCCTCTGGCCTCCAGATTTGTTTTTCTCTGATTTATTCTCCACCCTGCTACTTGCATGGATATTCTAAACTTAAATCCTATCATGGGGCTGAGGTTGTGGCTCAATGGCAGAGCGCTTGCCTCGCACATGTGAGGCACTGGGTTCAATCCTCAGCACCACATAAAAATAAGTAAACAAAATAAAGACACTGTGCCCATGTATAACTAAAAAATATTTTTTAAAAATCCTATCATGTTGATCTCCTAATAATAACTAAGAGCCAGAGGCTCCCTAATACTCTCAGGAACATCCTATCACATTATCATAGCGAAGGCTGCATGTGGATTGGATCCTTTCATTCACTCATTCATATATTCATTGAACACTCATGGAATTCCTTCCCCAAGCCAGGCACCTTAATAATCACCAGGGATACAGCGTGAATGACATCCAATCCTTATCCTCATGGAGCTTATGTTTTTGTCAGAAAACAAGATGATGCACAAATACATAAATTTGTGTGATATATTATCAGATTTGTAATAGTATCATGGGGGAAAATGAAGTAAGATAATGGATAGAGAATGACAGGTGGTTGTTTTTTAAAAGATGACCAGGGAGCACTTCTCTGAGAAAATAGCCTTTACTTGGAGCCCTGAGTAAGGCAAGGGCATGAGGAAGCCTTGCGGATATCTAGAGAAGGAGAGAAGGAGGGTTCCAGGCAGAAGACAGGGCTCTGATTGACATTCTCTCTATTGCTTTCAGTTTATGATCTTGGACAAGTCACTTCATCTCTGTTGTCCTCAACTTCTCCTCTATAAAATAATGTAGTCCCTTTATTTTAAAATAAGTGACAGTTCCCACTTCTTAGCTTCACCCCCAGAATCCTTGTGCTCTGACTGCAATTATTCCTGACTCATCTCTGACTACCCTCTGCTCTCTCCAGCCTCTTTCCACCTTCTCTTCCATTCATCGGGGGGACTCCTTGTTTTTCTTTGTCTTCTCCTCACCTACTCACTTCTCCTGGCTCACTCAGCTCCACTTTCAGGTAGATATCACTTCCTCCTGAAAGCCTTTGGTGGCCCTCCCACCCTAAGGCTGGGAATGGTCCCATGTGCTACTATCCCTGTTTCCTCCATTTGTGGTACCATCTATAGGACTGATAATATCTGCGCCTCTTATCTCAAGTCTCAATATCTGAGACTTGAGGGTTTTTTTTTTTTTTTTTGATGTTTGTTTTCTTTTCTGGTATCAGAGATTGAAGTTGGGGGTACTCAACCACTGAGCCACATCCCCAACCCTATTTTGTGTTTTATTTAGAGACAGGATCTCACTGAGTTGCTTAGCGCTTCGCCATGGCTGAGGCTGGCTTTGAACTCACGATCCTTCTGTCTCAGCCTTGCAAAGTGCTGAGATTACAGGCATGCACCACCGCACCCAGCAAGACTTTGAGTTTTGTGAGGCCATCTGAGTCAAGCCTGACACATAGCAGGTACTCCCTGAGTGTTCTTTGAATGACTAAATTAATAATTGAATAGTTTGGGAAGAAGGCAGGATCAAATAATAACTAGAAACACCTTTTTACAAAAGCAATCCACTGATAAATTAATAGACCAATGGAAATAATTTTAAGTGTTAACTAATGAAAGTGTAAGAAACGATGAAAAATTTATCAAATAAAATCACTCCTTATGTATATGAAATACTTTATAGATTATCAATCCTTCTGTCTCCATTTTCTCATGTGAAGAACCTCAAAGGGCAATGAAATTGCTACAGACAATTACGTGGAAAAGAAGGGGATTAGCATTCAGGCCTGGTCTTCTGACTCCTCATCCATTGCTGGCCCTCCCAGTTTCCATGTCTCCATCACTGAAGGCCAGGAGTATGGCTGTGCATGTGTGTGTGAGTATGGTGGATGCGGAAGTCAGAGTTCATGGGAAGCCTTCTCATCCCACCTAGACTCAGATGTCCCTGCGGGGGCAGCAGCAATAGATTTTCTGATACATCCATTTCCAAAAGCATTATTGGCACTAAGTGTGGTTGGTCAGTGAGTTGGTTTCTACACAAAGGGAGAAAGCAGTGAGGAGACAGTGACACTGTCTGGGGGGAAAACCACCTCGAGAGCACCTAAGCCTGAAGTCCCAACAGGCTGGGACAAAGTTGGAAACAAAACAGAGATGCTTATGCTGGCCTGGGAGTCCAGGGACCTGGATTTGAGCTCCAGCTTAGCTGTCTTCAAGTAATGCAGTTTGAGCAGTTGCCATTTTTCCATCTGGCTTTATTCTCTCCATCTTTAAAATTAAAAATAAATAAATAAGAAAGCAAGAGACAAGGTCTATGGTTTTTAAGTCATGCTACTTAGGACCTTTGGGGTTTGTGGCTGTGTTTCAGGGCCCAGTGGGTGATGGTGGAGGATAAAGAGGAAAATCATGCTGGCTGTTAAAGAAACTATCCTTCTACATATTTTGTGTATTGGCCTTGAGTGTAAAATTTCATTTGGTCAATGGGTTCTGCCACAAAATAAAGTTTGAAAACCTCTGGGCAAAATGATCTTAATGGCTTTCCAGTTTGGACGGTCTGTGAAAGGAGAAGGAGAGTGAAAAATAAAGCCTTCAATGTCAAACACTCAATTGAGGAAAGAAAGTGGAGAGGTTGCAGAGAGGCAGAGATGAGACTGAACAGAAAGGACAGAAAGAAACTGCTCGTGGTCTCTGTGACTTCAAGGCCTAGGATTAGGAAGAAGAGATTTACTACCAATGCTTACTTTCCCTCTATTTTGCCCCCTTTTACATTTTATTGGCTTTCTTCTTCCTTCTTATTTTCTCCAAGTATCTCTTGAGGCATGTGATAGGACTTCATGGTTATGGGTTGTCAAGCCTCAGCTGTGTGCTTCCCTTCTCCCACAAATGTAACGTCTAGAAGTTGGACGTGAGAACAGAGTTTTTAAATAGTCATTGAAAAGTTCAGTGGAAAGGAAGATTCATCATCGTCCAGAGGTGGATGGAACCAAAAAAGAACCTCTGGCTCCATGGTCCCAGTGTATAGGTGGGGAAATTGAGTCGTGGAGAGCAAACAGCCCAAAACCTCACCCCAGGACTGAGCCCCATAGTCCGTCTGGCCTCAGTGAGGTCTAGGGTGTACCACATGGAGTAGTTCAGAGAGTGCATGGAAGCTGCTGACCTTGAAGTTAAATGCAGACGGTTAACACCATCCTTTATGCATCTTCATCTTTGCCACATTGGGCTGACTGAGTTTTGTACTTTATACCACCTTTCTGCTTTTAGATCAAATACATGATAGCATAAACTATGCAGACTGCTCAGACTCTGCTCTTGTCCTTGGAGAGGTGCAATCACGGTAGACCTGTTCTTGTCAGTGTTCAGCAGCACTGGAGAAGGGCTGAGAGGACAGCCCCCACTGAACACACATCTGTGTTTGCAATGTTCCCATAACTCCCATTCCCTTAAGGATTAACCTAGCTCCATGGCCTCATTTCTAAGAATCACTCTGATCTAAAGAGGCAACTCTCTGTCTCCTGCCCCTCCCATCTTGGATTATATGTCTACTCTAGACAGTGTGAACTTCTGATAGCAAGTGCAGTGCCCCGTGATGTTAGAGGCACTATGACCGACACTATCGCCTCTGCATGGAGCACTCACTCCTCTTTTTAATTGACTCTACTTAAGCCAGAGTGTCTCGTGTTCCTTGTTTATGACTCAGTTCAGATTTCAGCTTCTTGACGAGTCTCTCGTGGCCTTTTCCCTCACGTTTCAATACCATGGCACCCTCCGCATGGGCACAGCCTTGGCTTACTTCCATAATGACGCTTATCTTGCTCTTGTCAGGTGGCCTTGTCTTGTCTGTTGAATTGCAGGACAGGGAATCTTTTGAAATCAGAGACTACATCTTACTGTTCTGCCGGATCCTGGTACATTGACTGACACATAACAGTGATAATGGACCTTCAGGTGACAGCGTTGGTGGATCCACCTGAGCCCTGTGGGCCGCGTTTTCCTTCCCTGTTTGATGCTGAGATTTGTAAGGTCACAGGGCAGGGGTCTCTGAGAGGTATAAGGGAGACACTGTATTAAAGGATCTCATGAATAAATGAACTCATGTAAAGCATGAATACATGAATTCAACAGACAGGACAAGGCCACCTGACAAGAGCAAGATAAGCTCATTATGGAAGCAAGCCGAGGCTGTGCCCATGCGGAGGGTGCCATGGTATTCAAACATTAGGGAAAAGGCCACAAGAGACTCATGAAGAAGCTGAAATCTGAACTGAGTCATAAACAATGAATACATGCTTTACATGAGTTGTCTCACAACACACTTTTAGTCTCACCAGTGCCTACTATACCTTATAGCCACATGCCCGGTGCCTGAGACTTCTAGAAGGAGGAGAGAACATAGTCTTCTTCCTCTCCTTCACCTTCCAAAAGGAGTTTATTTTTGGTATATATCTAGGAAGGTTGCACAGCCAGGTCTTGTGATCCACCCCTTAAAGGTGTGGGCCACTGCCTTCTAACAGCATTTCTGCCTCAGCTGGAGGAAGGAACTGCTAGCCCTGGTAGGAGCACTTGTTTTCCCTTTCTGCATATCTCAGAAGCCCTGATTCACTCCAGGACTGTATCAGGGACAAATGCTCTATCCTTGAGACCCTACCTGTGATGCAGGTGTAACTGCCCCCTTATTACTAAGGAGGGAGCTCAGAGCACAAAGGCTGCCCCTCCTTGAGGATGTAGCAGAGCCAGCATCAGAGTCCATGTGTGGGGAGGGATGGATGGGGGGAGGTTGATCTTCAGATACTCAGTTATAGTTCGATAAGAGAAATAAGTTCTGGTGTTCTGTTGCACAGTAGGGTAGCTAAAGATAATGATAGTATACTGTGTATTTCAGAAGAGCTAGAAGAAAGGGTTTTGAATGTTTTCACCATAAAAGAAATGATAAACATTTGAGAAGATAGATATGTTTACCCTGGTTTGAATATTACACAAAGTGTACATGTATAAAAACATCATATGGTACCCCATAAGTATGCACAATTTTATGTCAGCTTAAAAATATGTAAATAAATTCTAAAAAAAATATTCAAAATTAGAATCCATGCCTGGCTTTCTCTCTGCTCCTCGGTCTTTCATCAATGACAGACAGTCACTCTGGGAAGGTTTCTGTCCTACAGCCAGGAGGGCAGCCCGAGTGATAAATGGTGCAGGCAGTGGATGGCCTCAAAAGGCTTCAAGATAAGGAGGCGAGCCATTCATCCTTGCTTTTCCTGTCTTTATCTTTACAAGTTTCTTATTAGACATTCTCCCTTCACATTTTCAATTAACATTCCTGCCTGATCCCCTCTTATTTTTCTCTCCTGTTTTATTTCAGTTTTTTTTCTCATTCTTCTTTCCACTAGCCTCCTGTCATGATCTCCCTTATCAGTGCTTTTGTCTCTTTGCCTCTTTCTAGAATGTTCTTTCAGTTAGTAAATCAGGCCTGGTTGTTTTCTGGTTTATAATTCCTCACAAGATAGAGTCCATGCACCTTTTCCTATTCCAGATGTTCCTCCAAGATCCAGTCAGGACAGTCACTTCACAGCCTGTGCCCACTCTCCCTGAATGCCAGCAGCTCACAGCTCTGCAGAGAACCCTGTCTTGTGGCAATCATCTGTTCACCTGCCTGCCTTTCTTATCCCCTGACTGTCAGAATGGAAGGACTTTGAATAAAGGGCATGCTTTATTCACCTTTTATTCCCTAGTTTCTAGCACATATGAGATTTTCAGTAAATATTTCAAGAGATAGGTGAAGGAAGTGTCTGGCACCCTACTATTGTCCTCTTTCCCAGAACCTAGGAATTGGAAGGCTGAGTCCCAATATCCACTGTCTGTTCAGGACAGATGCTGGCAGGAAGCTATTGAACTAACACTAACACTTCCATAGCATTTTATAGATTATAAGCCATTTTACACCCATTAACTCTGTTTGATTCTCACGACAACCTGTGAGCAGGACAGTGAGGCTCACACGGGCTGCACGACTTGTCCTGAACCACACAACTGGCGTGCCTTGGTGCCAGGATCTGCACCCTGCATGATGTCTATTGCCCTAGGCCTTGATTTCTCCTCTAATGAAAACACTACATCTTAATTACAACAAATGGGGAAAGGAAAAGCCAGAGTAATTATTGGCGACACATTGAGCAAGTGTGAATCTCTTGGAAGAATTGAAATGCTTTCTTTCTGTACCTTCAAGGTCTTTTTCATTGCTCCTAATTCCTCACATTTTGTATATCAATTTAAAGGTTTGCAAAGTTATTTTTTGTTCAGTCTTGGATTCCATTTTCCTCTGACTCAATTTGGTGGAATGGGCAGAATAGGTTGCAGCAAACATATTTTTATTTTGTCTTTTCTGTGTTATGCATTATGCCAGGCATCATGGATGCTGTTGTAAGCAATTACATGTGAACTTTGCCATGAGGAAACTTAGAGTTGAATGGGGAGATGGGCTAGTAATTATTTGTGCAATATTTATTAGAACTTGAGAAGCAAAGACTGTGTAACACAGAGTCCTGGGTAAGGAATGGCTGAAGATTTTCAGAAGGCAGCAGAGACCTAAGGAGTATGAAGAAGTTGACTGGGCAGAGGGTAATGGGGAGGAATGTACAGGAGAGGAGGAATACATGCCAATACCCAGAGGCAAAAGGAAGACTCCTCAGAGATTTCTGGGAGTTACGCAAATGAGGAATTGGATGCTACAGAGGAGAGGGTCTTGCTGACATCACCCACTCCATTAAGGCAGACTGAAACAGCAGCCAAGACCTCTGGCCTCCCAGCCCTATGTCCACTCTTCTAGGCTGCACCTTCTTCTGAAAGCAGAGGGCCTGCTCGAGGAAGGGGCTTGGCCACCCGAGTCCCAACACAGAAGCTGAGGACCAGAAGGAGCAGGCTCCATCTGCTGCAACACCAAAGGCCCTGAGCCCTGTCCCTCTGCCACTGTGCAAACTGGGCCTCCCGCCACTTGAAGATTAGTCACAGATGCTGCAAATACATCTGAAATAGTGTGTCAAAAAGGACGTGCGGTGGCATTCTGATAGCAAGCTTATTAGCCTGTTATTATCCATTCACCCAAATATTCCAACTAATCAGCCTTCAGATGGGCAGGATTAATTGGTTACAATCCTAGCACTGGGCACATCTAATTGAAATGGATGTATTCGCCTTTCATAATGGGCAGCTTATCCATTGCCATGACACAGAGAGCACACCCTGGCCCGTGGATTTTGCTATCAGGGCCATTAGCAGTGGAGGCCACAGCAGGGTGAATAGAGCTCTTTCCTCACATGCTCCAGCCATAGCCATCTTCTGCTTGCATCATGATTATTGGTTTGCTCCACACCTATTTTTCCTAAAGGACTATGAGCGACTTGAGGGCAGATCTGCATTCATCAACATTAGGTGCAGCTGCATATCACTATAAAAGCCAAAATCATAATGCTTTAAAAAGTGAAATGGATTTTTCTCTCACAGAAAACTAGTCTGATGATAAGAAAAGCAGGTCTGATATACCAACTTCACTGTTTGACTGCAGGAAAATCAATTGCGTGTTCAAGCTCCAAATAATAGGAAGGGAGAGAAAGGGAAAGAGAGTGAGGTGTGCTTTCCAGATAAAGCAGTCTCCTTTAAGGGACTTTTTGGAAAGCCACTGCTCATACCTGCACCTGTATCTCATTGGCCAGAATGTGGTCCCCTGGGATGCAATTGTCATCTGGGGAGTACCAGTTCAAATAAAGGCAGAAAGGGAGGCTGTGTCCTGGGAGCCACCTCCCAGCGTTTGGTAGCACATGTGCTCTGAGTCAGTGTCTTTATCCTTCATGAGGTCTTCCTTGCTCACTGGAGGGAGGGTTAAGGATTTTGGTTAAGAATAAAGGTCAGATAAACCTGGGTATAAATGCTGGTTCTGCTATTTCTAAATTGTACCTTGGGCAAGCTTTGGTTAATTTTTTGAGCTCAGCTTTTCTTCAGTGTGACAGTCACACTGACTTTATAGGTTGGCAATGATGAAATGGGTGAACTCTAACAAAGTGCTTTAGCAGGGCCTCTGGCACATGGTGAGCCATCAATGATTGATAACTTCTGGGATTATTAACAGTTGTCATTATCACTGAAAGAATCATAGACATGAGTATGATATTCTACTTTAAGCATTTCTGGCCTTGGAGTGAGAAACCTCTTACTGGTCCTGTGGCCTCTGGTGAGTTGATTAACCCTACTGAGATTCTATTTCCCTTTAGTAAAATAAGTATAATCTGATCTGCTCTCAGTTATGAGAATCAAAGAATTACTTTCTGACATATAACAATGATTATTAGGCATAGCACAAGCTGGGGGGCCAGGCAGGCAACCTATTCCCACACTTCAGCTCTGCCACCTTTTAGATATATGACTTTGGCCATATCACATGACCTTGCTTATTGGTTTCCTTATTAGGAAAAGGGAATCTAAATAATGCCCTCTCAGATTTCTTGTGAGAATTATTGGGAATTATCTTTATAAATGCAAAGTGCCTGAAAAATAGAAGGCTCTAAATAAATTACAGTAGTGATTATGGTGATGACGTTGATGGGGACAGTGATGATGATGAAGGATCATTCAGTGTTTATTGAATGAATGAGTAAATGAAAGACTGAATCAGCAAGCAAATTAGAAGCCTGGACTTGGTGTCCTTCTTCTGCAGAACCATCCAGAAGGCAAAGTACTTGGCAAGTTCCACATACCAACAGGGACCACATAAGGCTTCCCCTTAGGGAAGCCTTCTAGACACGTCTGTAGAGAGCAGACTTTCCAACTGAGCATCCGATCATCCTTAGGCGTTCCTGTCTCCTTTTGAGAATCGACTCCCAGCAGCGCCTGGGTCCTCAACCATGTCTCCAAAACTACCTATATATATGTGGCCAGGCAGGGTACCATAAAACATTTATTAGGCAGAGGGCAAAATGATAACATTACTTACACTTTTGCCTTCTAACAAGAGGCGATAAAACCTTTATGATACCCCCAACCAGCATATCCCTGTTCCTTTTCCATGTTATTCTTGCTTTTCCAGCCTCCTCCCGACTTTCCTCCATTAAGCACATCAAGTACTAAAGACTCCAAGCTCATTTGGTACAGGGAGAAACTCAATTATATCCACCAGCAGAGTGTAAAAGGAATGGAAGTTTGAGATATATTTATAGGTTACAGCCTCTAGGTGGAAACGTGCCAATTTTCAGTCCAGCGATCTATAGGAATGCTTAGCAGGATGTCGGCTAAGTCCAGGGGAACCATTCCAAATGGGAAACAAGCTCTAAGAGGATTTATAGTAATGTGAATGTCAAAGTTAGCTCCAAATTAAATGAAACTAATTGGACCCTGTAGAACAGAGATTGTAAACTGGGATCCCAAGACCATATCTAGGCCACAGATGAGTCTCTGTCCATAACTGGGCCACCCAGTTAAAAAAAAAAGTGAGTAACCAAAAACTTGAAAGTCCATTTCACATGAAAACCAAGATTGTGCATTTTTGTGTGTGTGATTTTTACGTATTCTAACTACATTTAGTCCACACTCTTGGTTGGTAACAATTAGCTGAATTTCAGTAGTAGATAGCCCTTTAGAAAGATCACTTGGCCTCTGGTTTACTAGTTTCTACCACTCCCTATTGTTTCTTTTATTATACCCAGTTCCTGTCCTCATTTATGTGCTGAGCAGTTAGTTGTGTTTGGGCCTCCTGCTTCACGAGACTCTCACTGCTTGCAGTTATACAAATGTCAAAATGACCTCTAGCTTGAATGAAACACGATAGATCCTTTAGAAGGTACTCCCAGATCATAGGAGTGCAGTTGTCAATGTTCCTTCTAGCTGACAGCATACCCAAACTAATCCATTAGAAGAAACTCATGAATCCTGCAGACTCTGAGGAGCAACTGTGTCAACTCTGAAAAGCATCAAAAGGACAAATTCACCTCAGTGGAGTTTTGTTTATTTGTCTCAGCTCATGTCAGAGCTGATGGTCCCACTGGCTTTGAATGGCCTTAGGCTTGGAAAGGCAGATGGCAGAGAGAGAACTGTCCTTTTGTCTCTCTCATCTGTGGTGGCTCTTTTAGGGTAGACAAAGGGGAAGCCCAGAACAGCTCAGATGGAAAGGAAAACTGTAACGGGGACTCCAGAGTCAATGAGAGTGTGAACATTATTCTGGAACAGTCACTTTAATTGTAATTGTAATTATATGGAAAACAGGACTGGGAGGGTGATATAGGGAATGCTGAGAAACGCCTCCCAGAGAGGCAGAGAGCCTGGGCTGGATCCTTAGTGGAGTCCTGATGTGCTGCAGGAGTTTGGGCAAATCCCTTCCTTTTGCTGGTCTTCAGACCCTTATCCTCAAAATGGAGGTTAGACTTTGATAAGTTCAAGAAACTCATCTAAAATCCATATCAGAGAGGAAGTACTGGTCCCCAGCTGGAAGAACTGAACAACTGGCTTCTGGAGCCACCCCCAGAGAACTCTGCTGACTTATCTGTCATGGCAAGTCAACAGGCTGTGTCTGAGGGGTAGCTCCAGGGTCTGTTCTGAATTTCCAACCACTGCATTTAATTCTTGCCCCTGGTCTCTCAGTCCTCTGCTGTCTGACTCTGCAATACGTCCAAGGCTCATGTCTTTTTCCTCTTCCTGCCTCACTATGATCTAGAGATACCAACCTCATCTTCTGGGAACTTGCCAAGCATTGTTTCAGCCTGTAAGGTCCTTTTGTTTTGTTTTTTGTCTTGGAAGAACCCGAATTCAAAGCTCAATTCCTCCTCCTTCAGGACTTCCTTGTCCCCTTTCATCTTCAGGCACAGGGACCTATCCAGAGTTGACTGATTTGGGGATTGAAGTCCTGGCGGCTCCACTAATCAATGTGTCATATGGTCTGTGGGGAGAATAGTGTAAGGAACCTGGCGTTTCAATTCTTCCCAGGTCACTGGACCACCCAGTTGATCAGTAGTTCATTTTACTTACCAGTGTGCCCATGACAGATTATTTAAACTCTCTGAGTCTTGACTTGTGCATCCATAAAAAGAAGATGAAAGTAATGCTTATCCTATAAGAATGAAAGAAGGGGAATCTACTAACCAGCATACCATTACACTGTGCTGATACCCAGTATGCACACACCCAGAGATTTCTTCAAGTATGGAGAAAGGGCTGCATTTGTTTTTACACTCAGCCCATGCAAGAACCAGAGCACCAGTCATGTGACCTCTTGTCCCTTAGCTCCCTATGAGCTCTGTGATTTGGAGCAGGAAGCATGACTTCTGTGAGAAATGAAAATGGTTCTTTTTGCTTTTAGGGAGCTTCTGTCTGCATTGCTTATGCTAATAAGTGAAGGGTGGGACGGAGGGGGAATGTGTCTTGAAACAGGAGGAAGCCCTATGCAAATGTTAGCTCTTTGTTATTCTTCCTAACACTAACAGCTTCTTTTCTCTAGTGGCAGCCCAGAGCCACTTGCTGCCCAACAACAGTGGCCCAGATGTTGCCAACATCTGTCTGCTTCCCTGGGCCTTTTACAGAGACAGGAAACAAAGGAGCAAGAAAGGATCTTATTAGGGAAACCTGTGAACAGGTTTCACTGCCTCCTTCTGCTCTCTTCTATGAATATTAACCCCGTGGGGAGGAGGGGTTCTTATCCATCTCTGTGCCCCAAGTGCCTTGCCCAGTGCATAGCTTTTGGGAATGGTTGCCTCAAGTGCAGGGACTTGGGGCTGCCTATGGCAATACTGTCAGCCAAGGGTGGCAGGGACTCTTGGTTACCTAAGTAGATATAAGACTTTTACAGAACTGGGGATTTCCAGGAAATTGAGGCAATGCATAGACCCCCCCTTTGAACTCCAGTTCTTGTGATCAATTCAGAAAGATTTCAGACATGTTGCTCAGAGTAACAGGCATAGGTTTATTAAAGAGATAGAAAAAGGGAAAGGGGATGTTCTCAAGGCAGAGAGTGGGTCCTCTCAGAGAAGAGAGGCACAATGTGCCTCTCCTGCACTCCAGATTTATTGGAGATCCCAAAGAAGTTTCCAGAGAGTCCCACCCAGGTCCACTTCTTGAGTTTTGACTGATAGCAGGGTGACATCAGACTTTCAATTCCCCACTACCATGACAACTCTAGGTCACCTTGGCCCATAGTGATAAATTCTAATTGGATTCTTAACCATAAATTCTTACAAATTTCATGGTTAGGAGGAATTGTCCTTATCTCCCTGAGTTTCAGGATCTGGTCTATGAAAAGGGTCACACAAGTCTCCCCCTTTGGGGTAACTTGGTTTTCTTTTATGGATATTATTTTGGTCCTTCATTTCTCCTGCAGATAATAAACAGGTAGTTTGCTGAGGAATGTGACATATCTTGTTCATGTAGGCCAGGCAGAGCTTCAGGTAAATTGCTTCTGGGAAAATAAAGCATGTGGGGGTCAGCATGATGGGTCCATTTTATAGAAATATTCTCTTAACCTCATGTTCCCACCATTTGCATCAGTCTGTCCCCTAACAAGACCAGCTTAGGTTTCAGGAATCTGAGTGCTGCTGTTTTGCTGTGTATTTTGGAAAAGGCAAATAAACTCTATAGGCTTCAGTGTTTCCATTGACCCAGTGATATATCTAAGGTTTTACGAAGAACTCCCTGTCTGATTCATCCTTAGGTGTAATGGAATATCTTATAGCTGGAAAAGACTGAAAGAATTTTAATATTTGAATGTAAACAGCATGTTTTTATTTTTCCTTTTTGTGTTTTTCTACATGGGAGGGAGGCACCTTGGCAACTCCAAAGATAATAGTTAATGACTTTGAGTTACCACCTAGTACCAGGAATGTTACACACTTATTAGCTCCTTTAATCTTTACAATGGTCCTTGGAGGTAGTTACTGACATCCCTGTTGCTCTGATGACTAAACTGAGAATCAGAGAAGAAAGTTCACTCTCTGAAGTTATTCAGTTAGTCACTAGATGTAAATCAGTGAGAGTCACCCAGAGTTCTTTCTAGGTTTCTCTACCACCAGGAAGCAATGAGTTTGTCATTGCTGAAAATGCTTAGTCATTGGCAACGGGGCCACCAAGAAGGGCAGAGCTGAAGCTTTCGGTGCTGGGATGTTAGCACTGGGGAGCCCTTGAAGGTCATCGTGTACAACTTCCTCTAGAGGTGGGGAAGCTGAGGCTTTGAGAAGACCAAGAACTTGAGGAATGTAACTTATTAGCTCTCCAGGGTGAAGCTGACCTGGGTTTAAATTCTGTCTCTGTCACCTACATCTCTGATGCCCCACTGTCCATCAGGAGTATCTTCAGAGGGAATCCAGCCCCTTCTTCATGGGCGTCTGTGGTTCTGCAGGAATCCTTGGGAATCAGTGGTCCTTCTGCCCAGAGCCTAGGGAAGCCTGAGCCTCCAGATATGCTTCTGCCCTTCCTTCCTTCCTATACCCCAGAAGGAGTGGGGATGTCATTATCAATAAAAATCTCACCTCTTTCTGGGGAGCCAAGATATAGCTGTAGCTTTGTGAGATGGTGTGATTTTATCCTGTAGCCTTACTTTTACCATCTTCCCACAGCCAAAGCAGTCCCTGCACCAGGTGTCTTTGGGGATATACAGCCTTGAGTCTCCTGGGAACTAGGCTATCCTGAGAGTAGCAGTCTCCTGTAGAGCCTGGAGAGGAGGTACCCAAAATTGCAAATCTTCTGTGGCTCCCCAGGTACAAATGGGTACAGTAGCCCAAAGGGAGTTAGAGTAAGGAGGGTGCAATTCAACTTTGAGAGCTGTTGAGTTCAATGAGTAGCCTTTCCCCTAAAGACCTTCAGCATATCATCCAATCTCTGAGGCATAATGTCCTTATTTGTAGAAATAATAATAATAATAATAATAAGAAGAAGAACAACAACAACACTACTTCATAAGCTTGTCTTGAGAATGCACACAAAATGGGTAGAGCAGGGCTTGTGGACAGAAGATACCAGCCAAATGTAGTCTTACCCCCTCTGTGAATGTGGCATTGTTTTGCATTTTATAATCTGAGACCATTGGGCCTAGATTGTCAGAACCTAAAAAGAAGATATCAACTATCCTTATTTTGTCCACAGGGGAGGAAACTGAGGCAAAAAGTGACTCCTTTTGTAATGAGATCAGCGATAGAAATAGGAATCAGATTTGAAAATTAGGGCTCCTCACACTTCATTGACTCTTGAAGCTCATCAGTAATTGAGCAACTATTATTAAGCAGGCCCTGTTTTAGGCACTAGAGCTGGGAAGTAGTTAGCACATAACACTTCTACCCTCAAGGAGATTGCAGGCTAGTACAGAGTGAGGCTCACATGTCAGGGACAGCCCCACAATTCCATGCCCTACCTTGAGCTGCTTCTCCTTTTCTTATGACATTTTTTTGGACAAGTTTCTAATCAACCAATAGTGTGGTATTTTTTCTCAGTGTCCACCTATTGCCAGATTCTCTCCAGCTGTCTTTCTCCAGCCCAGGAATGAAGCATTTGTGACCTCCTGAGGGTGGTAGTAACCACAGAGCCCCATTAATATTTCTGCAAGACTGTGGCAGTCCACGGTCTCATTCAGCACCTTGGAGTTTGGTGTATTACTCAGAACATGATAATGCTCATGTGTTGGTAATGATGAAAGGTGGTATGGGATGTGGGGTCCCATTAGAATTATTTCCAAGTTTTGCTGCACAGAAGCCCCAGGTTCTTGAGCAACTTATTTGGCAGCTATTCCTGTATTTTGGTATACCCAGTGGGACATCTCTTCATTCCAGCCCCATCACACGTACACCTCTGCATTCCTTGGAGTCAAGAGGGCTACAACTAGATTAAAACAAGTTCAAGTCCTCTGAGTTCAAGTACCCAAAACATGCCTTTAGTTTCTTGGAAATGTTATTTAATGTCTCTGAGATTTATTTTCCTTATATGTAAAACTGGTACAAAAATACATTTTCTCCCTATTTTCATACTCAGGGCCAGGCTAAGGTAAGGCAACGAGTGCCCTTACTTCTCATAAACATAGAATTTAAAGGGTTGCTCTAAAGTTCAATAATGTATCAATTATGATTTTTTAAAAAAAAAATTGCATTGATATATTAACTATCTTGATTGTCAGGTTTTGGGAGATTACTTAAATTCATATGTAAGACAAACACCTACACCTTCAGCCATGAAATGCAGTCCAGCCATGGAATGCAGGGTTGCTCAAATGTGGTACTAGGAGGAACAACCTTTTAAACCCTAGTGCTATGGAAATGTCATTGCTTTGTTTTATATTGTTTGTGGTTATAGTAATATACTTTTAGATGGGAGGAGATTTTTATGGAGGGCAGGAAAAACAGATTTTTCTAGTGACTCTTACAGGTCTGATTTCTAATCATGGATCCTGTACAAATTAATATTGTAACTTAGAGCAAATGGTTTAGCTTCTTGTTTTCTCATCTGCAAAACAGGTATATTAACAGCAACTTTGCATTTTTCCAGTGAAGACTGATTTATTTAACAAGTAAATAAATCAATGAATGACATGCAATAAGCACTTTGAAAATGGGATTTAGCATCTTTTCTTCTAATACACTGCAAAACAGCACACACTAATTGCTCACCTAAAACTCTTGAAATCACTAATACATGAATCATCTGTAAACAGTTTTCTGAATTGACCACCAAGGAGCCAGATCCCAGAGCCCAAGGCTTTGTCCTCATTCAGTCCTGGCGTTTCCCTTTGCAAAATGGGACATTATTTTGTTTCTAGTTTGATCCATGGAGCTCTGGAATTGCAGGCTCTCAACCTCCATTTGAACTAGAACAAACCATTTTTTTATGATTTGATTCAGAAATGGGTTCCCAATTAAACATTTTCAAAGGGACGTGTTCAAAAGCATTAATAATCCAAACAACATCAGCTCACCTGTGTTCCCATGGATTTCTGACATTTGGGAAGTGGGATTTAGTTTAGAAAGATGAGTGTGTCTGCCTCCACTGGGTTTCCCCACAGCCAGTGTTGAGCATCTGCTCAGCACGGTATGAGGCACATGGCTGGTTTGGGAGGGATTAGCTAGCACTGTAGGGGTATGGAGGAGCAAGAGGAAAGGGGATCATGGCGAGGTAATCTGAATGCCAAGCACGTCTGTTTTACTTGACTGAGTTATTAGTTTTACCCTCCAACCCAAACACAATCTGTGCCTGCCTGCAGCTCCCTTCTTAGGCTGGAGGCACAGCTGGGTACCATTGCTGTCTTTTCTGGTGTGTGGCATAGAGGGATTGGCTCTGGCCTCTTGCCCTCTGCCTGGTTACATAGTCTTTACCTTCTCCTCTGTCTTGCCCTTCCTGCTGCCCAGCCTTTGTACACAATACACTCCAAAAACTCCCTCCTGTTACAGAGAAGATATGGTGTATGAACATTTTTAGTGGGGAGTCATTGGTCCAGATAGAATCTTTAAGGCATCTCCAGTTCATAAAACAGATACAAGTAGCATTTTATAAGAGGAGTCTTATCAATTGTGCATTTAAATTTGCATGAACACACACACATACACACACACACACACACATATAAAATTTATGGCAGACAAAAATTACAGAAACAGAAATTTACAGAGTTAGGTCATTATCCCCACAGTTACCCTGATTGAGCATCAATAATCCAGAGTAAAAATAGAAAACCCAAACTCCTGTTGCCTTCTTTGCTTAGTCTCAGTGCCTACCACTCACAGCAGATGCCACTCTGCCCTGACTGATATTTGTTTGTTTGACCATTTCCTTTTCTGTTTAAATCTATCACACCAATTATTTCAGGATCTGAGTCAAATAAATAAAAGCCAGACATTTCAACTGGATGGTGAAGGATGAGCAGAAATGTATTAACTGGCCTTCAGCCTTTGTAGCATAGTGATAGTTTGAGAGCATGTTTTAATATTATGTATGTGAGCACACACGCACCTATTTATGAGTTTATAGCACTGATAATTTTCATAGCCTTTTCATTGGCTTCATCTTGTTTGATTCTTCCAAGCACTCTGGGAGTCAGGTAAGGGAAGTTGTACTGACTGATGAGGAAAGAAGGCTATGAGAGTTGAATGACCTGCCCAAAATCTCATTAAAAGGATTAAGTTTCCACTTTCTGGCTTTCACTGGGCCTGATGCTGGTTTAAGTCTAGTAATTTTCCTTGATGTCTTGCTTTTGAGCAAGGACCCAGTGCTCCAAAAGAACTGGAAACAGCCTCCTCCCCATTAGTAGCCCCAACGCAGTATCATCAACAGAAGTTGCCAGCTGCTGTCTGCCTCTTAGAAGGACATGCAGCCCTGGATCCAGGGAGTTCTCCTGAGAGGCAAAGAACACCAGCCCCATCAATCCTTTTGTTGATAGCAAAGGCTGAAGCTCCAGAATCCAGGCCCAGAGAGTAGGAAGAGGATAATGCCAGGATCCATCATTGAGCTAAAGAAAGGAGCAACAGATTGAAAGGGTCCATGGAGTACCAAGCACACTGAATGAGGAAGAAAAAGGGAGGAAAAAGTTCACACTTAGTTGCATTAGAGAAAAATTTTGTAACTGTTTGTAGAAAAAAGGCAAACAAGGTAAATGCTCTTCCTAAGAAAAAGAAAAGAAAAAAGAAGAGAAAGAAACAGTTTCCTGCAACAGAAGGATAGACAATAGGGTTTCCAGGAGAGTATAAAAATAATAACAATTCACGGAGAACTTTCTATGGACACAATTAATGGGCACAGGGTTTGTGAAAGCCCCATACTATCCTCATCTGGTTAAGGTGAGGATATTTAAACAAGGTGAGAGATTTAAACAAGGAGCAAAGCAGATTAACAATTTGTCTTTATTTATGAGAAAGGTTAGTTTGGAGGATGCTGCAAAAATGGGCTCTTCTCCACCCAGAGAGTGCCTCATACTCTCTCTAGTGGAAAGGGTCCCCATGAAATGGAAGGGATGGCAGAGGAAGAGCAGAAGGCTGCTTCTGGAATACCCTGGCTCCTTCCCACGGTGAAAGTGGGGAGTGAAGGGACCTAGCTGTGGACACCAAGTCCTTCTTCCAAATCTTCTCTGCCTCAGTGGAGGGAGCAAAGGGGAGAGGCAAGAGAGAGTATTTGAGAAACTAGTCCTGATTAAACTAGAGGTCAGGGAAAAAGCGTTTCTTTCTAACCCTGCTCAGAGTGTGTAAATGCATGTTTTCATTTAATCCTCAAAATAGTGCAGTAAGTCAGGACACCAGGATGCCCATTACCAGGATGGGTAAAATAAGGCTCCCAGAGGCATTGGGAGTAGACACTTGCCCTTTGCTGTTGCTCTTGTACCAAGACTTATCTCAAATGGCTTTTGTGACTTTATTGTATAGCCCCATTGAACAGGCAGGGTGAAGATCTTACTTCAGGTCTGTGTCTCCAGAGATTTCCCATCCCCTTTCTGTGTTGGTTCCCAGGGAAGGGATCTTAAAGACAGTGATAACAGAGGGAATATGTGTCCAATTAGTGTCCCTCTGACATCTAACCTCAGTAGGCAGCCTTGGGATCTGGACAGGGAATAAGAAAGAAGCCTGTGACCAAAATAAAGAGATTCTCATGTACTAATGGACTGAGGAATGGAATTGAACCAGGCTTCTTTAAATAAGAAGCCCCTTTCTTCTCTCCTCCCCCTCCTTCTACTCCCTCCTCACCTATAACCCCCTTCCTTTCCATTGTGCTTTTCTACTCACCACCTTTTCCACTCTCCCTGACTCTATCTGCCCCTTTACCAATTCCCCCTAAATTCTTGGCTACTTGGACTTATCCAGTGACAAGGAGCTACTTCTACCTCCCCAGAATTTCACATGTATTTCCCTTTTGGGTTTTAAATCTATGCAAGTCAATATGTTGATTGCTTTATTTATATACACTCATAAAGTTGATTTGTTTGTCATCCCCATTTTCTAGATACAGAATAAAGAAACTCGGAAGAGACCACACAGCTACACGAGTATATTAGGATCTGAACTCAGAATTAGCAGATTCAGAGTCTGAACTTTGAAAAGATGTATTGACAGACATATAAGAAGTGGGAAAAGGCCAAGCAGAGAAGGGACACATGTAGGCATATATGTGCCAAGGAGTGGGATGAGGACCACTAGAGAGGCCATGCCCTTGGATATAGTCATGGCTGCTTCATAGTAAGAATTCCCATTGTGATGGTCACTCTGAAGAATGCCTCATGTAATCCTACAATAGATGCTATAGCTTGCAGCATTTGGCACAGATGGGGAAAATGAGATACAGAGAAATAGTCCACCTTCTTGTGATCAGAAATCAAGACAGTGCCATGGCTGGAATAGTGCCATGAACTCCTGCTGTACTTCAACCATGATTTGGCCAGTGCTTCCAGATTGGCTTCTGAAAGCACCCTTCCAGGTTCTGACCCCAACTTCCCCTGTGCCTCTGTACACCCCCTCCTCTTCTCATATACAGACACCAGTCATTGGATTTGGCTAATGATTTGGATTAAGGCCTCCTGGGGATACAATTCTGCAGGACAGGTAAAGCCCAGGTGGTCTTAAGGATCAGGCAAGTCTGGGAATGGTCAGCTCTCTCAGGAAGGCCAAGGACACAATATGCAAGCTGTGACTTTGTCTTAAAGGGTGAGTGGAGTTTTCTATGACAGGAAGGGGCTTTGTCCATTTTTAGGTGTTTTCGGTCTGAGGCCATCTCTGTGGAATTTCTCTGCGTGGGTCCTGTTGCTGCTTTCCCACAATGGATACACCCATTGCTCCTCTGTTCAGCATAGCCACCAGGGACAGGAAAGAGGCCAAATTCCCAAGTTCCCCATCTTCTCTTGGTCATTTTCTTTCCTGGCTGAATGTCCTCAGTTTACCTGCTGTGGATTACATCAGACATTCTTGGATCTAAATAAGGACCTCAATGTCCTTCCTTGGTATAGGGGGTTGAATGGTGTCCTTTCAAAACTCGTATCCATCCTGACCTTCAAAACATAACCTTCTTTGGAAATCAGGTATTCCTGGATGTAATTAGTTAATGATCTCAAAATGAAATCATCTTGGACTTAAGGCAGGCCCACACCTAGTGATTGGCATCTGTGGAAGAAGGAGATAAGGAAGAGAGTACAGAGAGACACGGGGAGAAGGGCATGATGGGAAGATGGAGTCAGAGAAGGGAATGGAGTAGTCATAAGCCAAGGAATTCCAGGAGCCACAAGCAACCAGAAGAAGCAAGGAGGGTTTTACCCTTGAGTCTCTGGAGGGAGCTCATCTCTGCTGGCACTTTCATTTCTGCCTTCTGGTCTCCTGAACTATGAGAGAATAAATACCTTTTGTTTGAAGCCACCTACTTTGTGACAATTTTTAAAGCAGCCCTGATAAATTAATATACCCAGTTTCCTTGGAGGCCCAGGATCAATAGGAGATTTAGGCATAGGGATTTTCTACAGGGCAGCACCTGTCCTGCCTCCATCTATTGCTCCAGAACATTCTGGTTGATTCAAAATGCACAGGGCTCCAAAAGATCCCTAAGCCCAGGTTAGCTGTTCTTGAGGGAGCCCAGGCCCCTCACCATTATGAGTAGAAGATGACCTGGTAACTTGCCGTTTAATCCTGTAGCTATGGGATTAACTTTATCCAAATCCAATTCACCTGCAGTTTAGATAGTTCTGGGCTTACCTGACCTCATGCTTCTAGATTAGGCTGTGATAGCCTCCGGAATGATATGTCTTCTTGGATTGGCTGTCTTCTTGGCTTGAGGAAGCTATCACTGCTTCCGTTGGGTTACAATGTGCTTGGGCTCTGGGTCCTTGTATTTTACCCTGGACTTGAGAGATAGACACTTGTCAATCTTGATAACTGTGCTATGACTGCTAAGGAAGGGCATCAAATGGCTTTAGATGTAGAATCTGGGGTGAGGAGGGGAGGGGTTGTAGATCTGCCTTAGGGCAGTTCTATGTGTGACAGCAAGGTCTGATGGAACAGATTTTGAGATGTTCAGCACTCATGGTGGTAGGGTGTTAAGGGGGCAGAAGTTAGTGTTACAATTGGGATTTTCAGTGAATCAGGACAGAGCATGGCCTGCTGGCTTCCCCTGGGTTGCCTGACCTGTTGGCAAGGGTGGAGGAACTCAGTGGTGAAAGTTCTTAATAAAGCAGTAGGTGGATGGGAAGTTCTCTGTTAACTTGGGGTTCTCAAGAAATACTAACGTCTATGTTTCCACAAACCTAGGAAACATGGAGCAGGAAGGCAGAGAGGAAAAGGTGAATCATGCTTAGTCAACCCTGGGGGTACACAGCAAAGACCCTGGCCAGCTTTTGCTGCCTGCTCCTGTCATTGCACAAGACAGCCTCCTGTTGAGTCTGCTCTCTTTTCCTTTCTCATTGCCTAGCTTCCCATGCTTGACTGTCTGCCCCCGCAACTAACTTTCCTGGGGTGTTCCTGATCAGTCCCAGTGGGGGAGATCCTGAGGCCATCGCAACATGCCTTCAAGACAATTGGCAGCTCCATCACCAATGCTGGAAAATGGCAGCAAAACGGTGCTTCTAAGAGACTCCTATTGTGTGACTTGTAATAGGTTTTGAAGAAGCTTGATGGATAGATGATGAAAGTATCAGAAATATTGGAAAGCCTCTGGATTTGCAGCTTTGCTTTTTGTGGTCTCAGTCTCTGCTAGAGTTACTGGTGGTGTCTGGATTCTTCTCTCTCTTTTATGACACTATATTGAACATTGATATGTATAAATCACCCTGCAACATATGCGGTTCTTTTATAAACATGATTCTCAGTGGGGCTCTTACATAAAGAGACCTGCCATCATGATCTTTTTAAAGCTAGAGGAACAAGGCAGGCATAGTAAGGCTCAGTGGGGTGAAATGACTGGCCTGGGACTGTACAGCTAATCAGACAGGATTTACACCCAAATTTGGTGCCCTTTGACGTACATCATGGATGCCCCCTTTCATGTGAAGATCCATTAGTTCCATCCTGATATATGGTCAGGATTTGCAAATAGATACCTATCCACTTGCTTTCTGCGGAAGATGACTGTGCATGCATTCTTGGATCTGACATCTCCTCACCCCTTTACATTCTGGCTTAGAGTTTCAGAGGGTTTGTAAATAAATGAATTAATGATTGAAAAAGCTTGGGATGCAGACCAAAATTTTCCCTTTAGTCCAACAGCAGAGAGAAGTAACCATTGGTTATCACATTTGTCTCCTAATTGCCCCTGTGATGAGTACCTGTTCCCTAGGAACTAAGAGGGAACTAACAACAATAATTTCTTCATTCACTAAGTATAATTCCTTCTTACAGTCACATACTGCAAGCTGAGGACAGGATTCGGAAGTGATTCCAACCCAGCCCTTGTTTCAAAACCACAGGGGGAGATATTTATCTGTTCACTTAATTATTCATCCAGATAGCCATTTGATAAATATTTATTAAATACCAACAACACACTAAGTAATATTATTGGTACTGAAGATAGAGTAACAATAGTTATGTTAATTACTAATGGAAATCCCATTCCATTAAGGCAGTAAACAAAGTTGACACATTAATGTGTAATGTAATGGCAGGGCAGGTAAGTTTCATGAAGAGAGTTAAAGCAAGAATGTAAGTGGAGGTTCTGTGATGAAGATGAAAGTGCTGGACCCTATTCCACAGGGAGCCAAAAAGGCAGACTTCACTGATGGGGCTGTCTTAGTGACAGGTCTAGCCCTCCCCTTGCCGCTGTTCCAAACCTTCTGTTCTTTACCTATGACTTCTAAAGAAGCCAGCATCAAGCTAAGCTGTGCCACCAGGAAGCTTCTTGCCCATATGAAACTTATTTTGCATATCAAATATTAACCAGTCTTGGAAGCCTCCAACTTCCCTTTGCGTCTCAGCTGTCCTTCCCATCAGAGAGCTATTATTGGCAAGGTGCTGTGTGGATGATACAACATTAGGGATCTGTTCCTGCACCTGGGAGCCTAGAATGCATTCCCAGGTACACAGCCCCTGAATTAAGGAAGCAGTTTCCAAGTACCACCTACTCTGCAACACAGGGAGCATTTAAGGCTGGTCACAGCAGTGTACAGCAGATGGACTTTGGGTTCTGGAACCAAATGTGCACCCTGGCACTGAGTGACTTTGTAACCTTGAACAGAGTTAGCTGCTGGAGGCTCATGTTCCTCATCTGTTAAATGAGGAATGCCTAGCTTCTTTGGCTGCTACAGCCACCTCATTAATAGCAAAAAAGGTAAATATGAGGACCTGTGAGCTCTCCACTTTCTTCCTTCATTAGTAAGGGGGCAAGGCAGACTTAATTTTTTCTGATTTCTTCCTGAGATTGTTTTTTCGTAAGCCAGAAGTCTTTAAACCATCATTTGCGCACATCATACAGTACTGAGGATGGAACCCTGGGCCACTTGCTTGCTCTTCCACTGAGCTCCACCCAGCCCTAAACCGGCTTTCATTGAGTGCTGGTGTGTTCATTTTTTTTTGTGCACTCACTTTTTAAATTCTCACAATACCTCACCCAGTGGAGACTTCTATCCTCCACTCTCGGATCAAAAGACCCAGCCTGTGGACAATGCGTCGACTGACCTGAGGTCCTCCATCTGGCAAGTGACATGCAGGTGCTTCATCCACCAGCCACCATGCTGTCTGCTTGGTTACCCCAACCTTTCATCATGCATGTTGGCTGGGAGTGTACTTGATTGGAGGGGAGGCCTCCTCTCTCTAATTTGCCTTTAATTGGAATTGCAAGGAAGTCTTTTTATTCCCACTTCCTCTATGATTTGCACTTGGAAGCTGTGAGAAACTCTATGCTCCTCACTGTTTCCCTCTGGCATAGAGCTTATCAAACTGTGCATTACAGTAATTATCTGCCTACTTATCTACTTCCCCAAATCGACTGCATGCTCTTCAAGGGCATATCTGTATATTCTTACATCTAAGCAGAAGGACTGGCACAGGATCAGGATGTAACAATAATAGTAGTAACAATTAAGGCAAAGAATATTGTGTGTTCACTCTTTTTTCTAGGTCAAGGGACATGTGACAGAGTCGACGCCATTTTATCTATTTCCCACAACAATCCTTTTTGTCGAATGGTGTTATTCCCATGTTAGAGATGTGAAAACTGGGCTTCCCAGCAAGGATTTTCCAAGGCTGCATCCTTGGCAGGTAGCAGAGTAAAACTTTGAACTTGGGTCAGCTCACTTCCCAGCATGCCCTTGACTCTTGTCAATGAGCAAACCCATGAATGAGGGCAAAGCTCTTCTCTGATGACCCAGGCTCATCTGTTTATCTCCATAACTAAAGAATAGGAAGAAAATCTCTTCAAGATACTCTCTCCCACCCTTTTCCTGTATCCATCATCAGAGTGGTATTGGAGACGCAATTTGAGAGGCCACCTGAGGATAGGGAGTAGGATACTGATTTGTGCTAAATGGCTCCTGAGAATTATCTTCAGCTCTCTATTATGTACAGATGGAGGATTGCCAGACAGATGCAAGTGTATTTTAATCACCTCCCCTCAGAGAGACATTTATAATGGATTCATTCATTCTTTCCCTCAACAAGTAATTGAGGATCTACTAGGTACCATGTACCATTCACATTCATGCAGAAATAAATAACCACCATTCTTTTTATCATTTCTCAATGTAGAAATAGAATAAATGCATAACGAGGCCTACTTGGTGTCAGACCCTGAGCTAAGTCCTGGGAAAACAGAGCTGATTCAGAATACCCTCAAGGGACCCTGGGGTGATGGGAGGGTAGTCAAGCTCCGTATGCTGTGCTGCGTGCTCTGGCAGATGAAGTGTGAGTCACAGAGCAACCTAACAGGTGGGCACTTAACCCAGCCAGAGAAGGCAGATTTCAGAGAACTCATGAAGCTGAGGCTTAAAGGACTAGACAAAGAAGTGGGGGAAGGGCATTTCAGGGAGAGAGAGCTGGGTCAGAAACACAGAAGCAGGGTGGCTAACTGCTTAGAACATGCATCTACACCTGCAATGCCAGGCAGGACGCCATAAGCCACATGTATCTTATCTGTTTCCAAAAAACACTTTCAGGATCGCCTTTGTCTTTCTAATCTAGAATTTTAGGAAATTGGAATGAGTTGGAAACCATCAAATTTTACCTACTTGCCCCAAAGAAGGAAAGGGACATAGTGACAATCTCACATCTTGTAACCTGTAATAGGAATGCAGCAGGGAAGGTCTCATGCTATGATGGAAGGTGCTTCACCGTACCATGTATCTAACCTCTTTTCATTTTGGAAAGGATGCTAATATTTCTTGAGACCCACTAATTGCGAATCATTATGCTGACAGTATTCAATAATGCCATCTCATTCATTTCTCCCCAAACTTTCTCAATTAGATGTTAGTAGCACAATTAACAGATGAGAAAACTGAGGAATCTCAAGTGACTACCCCAAACTCCAAAACTCAAATGTTGTACAGCCATGACCAAACCCATGTCTTACTGACTCTTGGGCAAGCACTGATGTTGTGTGCTCATTAGTTGTCCACTTGATAAATTTCTGTAGGATTCAGAGTGCTCTTCTAGGATCTGGCTCCTTTTCTGATCTGGTCTCAAGATGACTAAGGATAGTTGAACTAGGGAGGTGCCAGTGGGGGATGAACATGTTCCAGAGGACCACACTGTGTTTTTAATTTATTCTGTTGGCAGTATCTGGGGGAATAAAACAATGTCTCTAATAGATACATGATAAGCAGATGACTGGTTTAAAAAGAAGAGTATGTTTCATTTTTTTTCAAGGGACCTTCTTAAATAGGTCACCCAATATCTGTCTAGGGGCAAAGAAATGTATTAAGTATAGCTAACTGTAGACACATAAAGATAGGTGTGGGCATATTTTGACAGATGTGAACATACATACATATGCAAATCCTTGTCTGTCATTATAGATTTATCTCCCTTTTAAATTAATTTTTTAGGCACATAAACATATCTCTTCATTCACTTATGGGATGGAATCTTGTGTAACTTGTTGGGATATTATCCAGGAAAAAAAAAATTAACTCACAGAAAAGTTCCTTCCTAATTCAGTGACAGAATCCAGACCTCAGTGTCATCCTTGGTACCTCCTTCTTCTTCCTTCTTCCCTGCCAATCAAACACAAGTCTTTCCATCCTGTGTATATGTCTTTTATCAACCCTGTCAGCTGACTCCACACCTCCACTGCCCTACTTGCAGGTCTCAACATCTCTTTCTTTAGATCAGGGATTCTTATTCGTTGTACTATTGGTCTTTGGGGCTAGATAATTTGTCGTACATGACTTTCCTATGTATGTAGGATATTGATAGTTTTTCTACCCACTACCCACTAGATACCAATAGCATTTCCTGCCCTTGCCAGCTATAACCAACAAATATCTCTAGTTTCAAATGTGAACTGGAGGCCAAAATTTCCCCCAGTTGAGAACAGTTGTCCTAGCCCACTGGCAGTAGCAACCTCAATGGTCCCCCTGGTTCAGGTATCCCTACCATGTTCAACGTGATCTTTCCTAGGTATACAGCTGGTTTTGCCACTGTATTGCTTGGGGGAAAAGAATCTGGATCCTTGAGGGCATATCAAAAGCTTACATTTGATACTAGGTTGTACACCACGGAGGCCTGCTTGATAAAGAGCTTGAGCTGCAAGATTCAGACTCAGTGAGGCGGGGTCTGTTTCCAGCTGTGCTCCAGTTATGGTGTGTGTGGGGGTGGGCTGAGATTCATGGGGGAGGGGAAATAAAGCGTAGGAAATCATTCAGTATGTTTTTGAATTATCACAATGAAAGGCTTTGAAATCTGGGATGTAGGACAGCCACGGAATGGAGAGAAATGGAAGGCCATAGAAGCTATTCTGTAGACCAAATTGTCATGATTCACATATTTTTAGCAACTTTGGAGGGTCCTGGCTGCATATTCTGCCTCCAAAACCTTTGTAGGATATTCTGTGATTTTGGTCAAACCACTTGTATTTTCTGAGCCTCAGTTTCCTCATTTGCAACAGTTAGGATTTGGTTTATTTTCTAACAAATATAGACTTGAGACGTAAATAAATAATAAATATAGACTTGAGGAAACTTCACAGAGGACTTGGAGACCCAGACCCCTTCCCCATCAGCTCTGTCACTTGGCATATCGCCAAATAGAATACCCCATGGATCTCCAGTCCACAGCTATCATGAGGCTGTCTGCCAGGGACCAGAAACAAGTGGCAGGAAGGGAAGGACATTACTTGGGAGAATATGCATGTACACAGCTCTGAGGATTAAAGGCCCGTGTTCTTATCACTGCTGAACAGAGTATTATAAATCCAGTCTTAGAATACCAAATCCCCTTGCGGCTTGGCCGTTGTGAGGGAATATTAAAAAGGCCAGAGACAGAAATAATCAGTTTCCGAATGACACATTGTCAAATAAAGCATTCCTCACATTGTCCCTTTCTTTCCTTTCTCTGGCTTCTTCTCCTGTGCCTGGATATTTTAACATGAAAAATAGATGAAAATGAGGCCAGGCTGAATGGCATTCTAAGTTTGACTTCTCAGAAGGCCAGCTTGGTGGGGTGGTATCAGGGTGCTTTTAATTTTTTTTTTTTTAACTCTCTCTAATTTTCCAGTTTTTGATATTGTGTGTGTAAGCAAACCAGTTGGAGTTATTAGCATTAGGGAAAAGACTGAACAGCAAAAAGGGGCCTTCCAAACTTTGATCAGGAACCCTGTGGATGCTGGGGTGAGAGCTAGTTTGAAGACTTGTATTTTACCTTCCTCTAGCCATCCCGGTCAAAATTTTAGGGTTCTGGTGTTTATTTAGCAGCTTCTCTGGAGCCAGCTGTGGTAAATGGCAGCTCAGGATTTGCAGTGAGAAGACCACAGCAGAGCAGCCAGATAACTGATAACTCTGGGGGCCACCTCAACCTGAAGAGGCAAAGATGATCCCCGAGGAACTGATCTCCCAGCTGAGGAAGCTGAGGGGGAGTGGGTGAGATGAGCAGGTCAGCTTCCTGGGATGCCATAACTAATTGCCACACACCGGGTGGCTTGAAACTAAGGAAATGTATTCTCTCCCAGCTCAGGGGGCCAGAAGTCCAAAACCAATATGTCACCAAGAGTTGGCTTCTTCTGGTGGCTCTGAGGAGAAGCTATCCAGCAGTCACTGGTGTTCCTTGACTTATAGATGTTTCCCTCTAGTGTCTCTCTCCGTCGTCACACCAACTGTATCTGTCTGTCTGTGTCCCTGTGTCCTTTCTTTTTCTTATAAGGACACCAGTCAATGGACTTAGGACCCACTCGAATCCTGTATGGCCTAATCATAACTATATCTGTAGAGACCCTGTTTCAAAATAAGCTCACCCTTTGAGATTCCAGGAGGGTGTGACTTTTGGAAGCCACTGTTCAACCCACTACAGGGAGTAAGGGAGAAAATTCTGGACTGAGAGAGCAGTGAGCAGAGACCCTGGAGGATCCTACTTTGGGGAAGGCTGTTCCCTCAATGTGTCATATCTCAGCATATGACAGGGACAGATGTGACTTTTGGGGAGCTGAGGCATGAGGAGGGAGCAAGGATCCAAGTAATATGAAACCTCAGGTGCTGGGCCAGGGAGTCTGGTCATTTCTTGGGGGGCGCTGGGGACCCAGCAAATGGACTTAATTCTGGGGATGAGGTAATAATTTTGGTTTGGGATAAAGGCATAGGGAAGCTCAAGTGTGAGGCTAATATCTGTGGTGCCAAACCCTTCATTCAGGGCTTCTCTTGTCTTTTCCAATCCTTAGCATAGCTCTCCTCATTGAGATCAGCCTCATGTTAAAGAGAGCATAAGGAGGTGACATATTGTAACATGCTTGTCAAAGGGAACAGCAACAGGGAGGCAGGGATTCCTGTGCCCCCGACATGTGTTTCTGCTACACCACTATGCCCTTGACTTCTCCTGGCCTTGCCTTTGCCTGGGGAATCTGGGACTCACTGTCAGTAATTGAGCAGGAGCAGGCTGATCTTGCTGAGGGAGATTACAGAAGGAAGACTTCAGAAGAGATGGGGCCACACTTCCCCTCGCCTGTCTCTACCCCACTTCCTGCCCGACAGCTTAGTGAAATTCCCAGATCCATAAGGAGAAGAGAAAAGGAATCACACCACACCTGTGCAGCTTACAGTCACAGAAACAAACCCCTAACTAATAGATTGGCACTTTTATTTTCTGGGATTCTGAGCTATTTCTTCAGCCTTATTTGTCTTGGGCATCCCTAGAGCGAGCACAGCCCAAATTGGATTTGGCATCAGGTCATCCTTGAGGCCTGCAGGCCTCAGCTTGCCACCCCTGGAGCTTTGGACCCCTCTTCACTTGTTTTCTGAAGACTCAAAGCCTTTTCCCTATGTTTTTTCCTCCCTCCTGAGCATCCCTCTTCCCTGCAGCATCTTCTGCACCCCCAGGGCCTGTGTTTGCTCCTGCTCGATGCTCAGAGGCTGGGCTCCCTGGCCTGCTGACCCCTGATCAATTGCTCCTGCTTTCCCATTTGCTTGTCCTGGCAAAGGAGGCTGGTGAAGCCGGAGTAGATGCGAGGGTCAGGACAACAGCCTGGGCCAGTGCAGGATCCCGAATGTGGTCTCTTCTTGCTATTGAAGAGACTGGAGTGAAATGTCCCAGTAGGGCAGAGACAGCTGCATGGTTCTTCTGAGCTCCTCTGCTGTGCACAGCACTCTTCAGTTTGTAAGGAATGCTTCAGCTGTTTTCAGATTTGTTCTGTACAGCAACCCTGTGGGGACTGTGATTGAAAATTTTTCCTACATCTTGTGCTTACCCTGTGCTGGGCACTAATAAGTCCTCCATAGCCATTGGCTCACATCTCACCTCCCTCTCCAAGGAAGTTTTTAACTCTCACATTTTACATATATTTGATAAATTATACACACAGAGAGATACACATAGATACATAAATACATAGACTTGGCTTTGTTTAATTTGCATTGTTGGCTTTTAAGTTCTGACGCCCAGAGAAACCTCCCATGGGATCCTGAAATAGTCAAGGGGCCCCTGCTCCAGTGCTGTCTGCCATACCTGGCCATCTTTTAGCTTATTACCCTCCTACTCCTCACCTTCAGTAGAGGTGCTGAATTCTAGCTATGTGAATCCTTGCAAAAAGAGCACAATAGCTTTCCCAAGATCAGGATAGTCAGGGGATGGCTGGGCCATGTTCCTGAATGGGTTTCTTCTTGACCTAAATGGATGTCAATCAACAGCTCTCAAGATGATGAATTTAAGATTAGCATGTGACTTCTTTGTGGCATACAATGTAAGTAGTTATCAGAAATTGTCTTTGTCTCCAATGAGATCATGTTCAAGAGTAAGGAACTGACCACACAGGTAGAATCCTAAGGATAGAGGCTTTGGGTTAAAAAGAAAAATAAACACACCAAAAGTAAACACTTGCTCTGCTTGCTCTCACTCTCTAAATTTCAGAGCCTTGCCCTCTCTTTCACATAAGGAGGTATCTCCTCCCAAGTCTAGGGATTACTCCAGCCAGGACTTGACAAAGTGGCCCCCAATCTCTGGAACATGAAACACCATATAAAGTGCAGAAACTAAAGAATAGGTGTGGGGGAAGGAGAAGGCAGGCCTTCCACTTCACGCCCCTGGCAGGTGTTTGGGGGGATACGGACACATCCTGGAAATATTCCCGCCCTGAAGGAACACAAAGGCCAGTTATTTCATGAATCTTATGGATCATGAAAGATATGATTATACATGCATTAGCTTTTTTCAGATTAATGTGTGATATGCAGACCCAAATATTTAAGGAGTTGCATATTAAAGATAAACTTCAGTTTGTTTACCTTAAACTTCGGATTCAAGGAAGCCTACAAAGGTGCATTTAAACCATTCATCCATCCAACAAATACATATTGAGCACCTAATTTGTCCCGTGTCCTTTCTTTTTTTTTAATTTATTTATTTTTATTTTTAAAAACAAAAGAATGTATTTCAAGTCTTGAGAATCAGATTGAAAGGCCAGTATTTCTGGAGATGAAGAAAATACAGACTATGTAGAAATTATGCTTGACTGAATAATGCTCTCTTGAATTTGTAGCAGGATGTACGAGTAGCTACTGTCTCTTGAGCCCTCCATGAACTCACTGTAGAGATAAGAAAACAAGGCTGAGAGAGCATGAACAATTGCCCTGGGGTCACTCAGCTGGTGGGAGGCAGAGCCCAGGCTCACAGTTTTGATTTCCCAGCATTTAGCAGGCGGGCTTGCCCTGACATGGCCGTTTTCCATCTCGCTTGCTCCTCATACCAACCTAGTGAAGAAGGAAGAGCGGGGACTCTCATTTATCCATTATATCTATGAAAAACAAGGCTCAGAGAAGTCAAGCAGTTTACCCAAGTTTACACAGTTTGTTGGTGAAAAAAGCCAGGTTTGGAAAAAATGTCTCTCTAGCTCTATGAACCAATCCCAAGGATCTGGACTGAGGGTGAAGGAAGGGAAAAATCCCCAAAGTGCCTTAACCCATCTGCTTGTTCTTCCTTCCTGCTCCAGGGTGGCCTCATCGCACTGCTGCTGCTGCTGCTGGTGTTCACGGTGGCCCTGTATGCCCAAAGGCGCTGGCAGAAGCGTCGCCGCATACCCCAGAAGAGTGCAAGCACGGAAGCCACTCATGAGATCCACTACATCCCATCAGTGCTTCTGGGTCCCCAGGCCCGAGAGAGCTTCCGCTCCTCCCGGCTGCAGGCCCACAATTCTGTCATCGGAGTGCCCATCCGGGAGACCCCCATCCTGGATGACTACGACTATGAGGAGGAGGAGGACCCACCTCGGCGGGCCAACCACGTCTCCCGGGAGGATGAGTTTGGCAGCCAGGTGACCCACACCTTGGACAGCTTAGGACGGCCAGGGGAAGAAAAAGTGGACTTTGAGAAGAAAGGTGAGTCTATTCTTCAGGGGGCATTTGGGGGGATTGGGAAGAGGTTCAGGAGGTGGGTTTTGTGGAGAGAGGTTGTGTCCTTTGGGATAAGTCATTTGGGATTTATGATTCACTTCTGTTAGATTATCAGTTTGCCTTCTTTGGTCCTTCAATAATAAGGGTGAAAAGAGTGTCATTGTTCCTAGAGTTGAAGTTTTGAGTGGCATGACAGACTATGCAGTCCAGTACTCCCCAGAGTTTCTAGATTACCTCCCTTGACAGCCTTACTATTCAAGGAAGAGTCTATCCTGTTTCTGGACATCACTATGATCCCTATAGGACTTGCAGTCTGTATCCTTGATTCTCCCTGTCTATAAAGAAAGAGAGTCTGATCTTCCTTCTCCAGGGCAGCTCTTGGAAACTCTGACCCCAGAAAAGGCACCATGTACCTTCTATAACACAATGTAAATGAGCAGCCCCAGCTTCTTCTGCTGTCTCTTTGTGACATTACCCCATCCTGGCCACCATCCTCTAGATGGAGAACCTCAGTTTTCCCATCCTGGAGCCTAGGGCCTGATCTGACATTTTTCCTCATCCAGGTGGTAACACTCAGTACTGAGCAAAATAGGACTTAGACCTTCCTCTAGCCAGCTGTCAGCTCCTGCTGATGTAGCCTGAGGTCACCTTTGTTTGGTGCAGCTGTTTCTGGCTCATGTTGGACTTTTTGATGACTAACACTGTTCACTCTTTATTATACATGTAGCAAAGACCCATTTCCTTTGTCCTGTTGAGGGACAGATGATTATTTGGATACAAGCACAGGATGTGTTTTTATTTGTTTTTTTTTTTTTTTTACTAAGCATCTGAGTCTCCAGCTTGCTTACAGGTGGAGCTGGGACATTTTCTTTTAGATAAATGCTACCAAGGCACAGATTGGCTTTTTCTGTTCATCATCTTTGTGAAGCTGGTGATGGTGATGAGTTAAAGGTTTGGCTTAGGGATGCCACTGAAACATTGACCCCCTTCTCTCGTGAGCCTCAAGGCACTCTCTTTTGCTTGGTCCTAGCCCTGGAACTCTGGACTCTTCATTCTTCTTTATACTCCTAGTGTTCTCTCTTGAGTTTGTCTTTCTATGATGCTAAGTATGCAAACAGGAATGGGGGGCGCTGCATAAAAACAGAGACATGTTTATGACATTCAGTAAATTCAGGTAGGGTGTTGACAGGTACGGAGAACAAAAGCATAGATTTCAGCATTATATGGATCTGAGTTGAAATCCTGCTTCCTTTACTTACAATGTGATCTTGGCAGAATGGGAATTTAACCTCCTGAGCCCTACTTGCCTCACAGGTATTCATGAATACCTAATGTGTGAATTAGATATGAAATATGTGAAAAATATCTAACCCATGCCTGGTGCATGCTAGGTGCTGAACTCTGAAGAATGGTATTTGTAGACCACAGGCCCTAAGTTTCAGCTGGACTCCTGAGATTCTGCTTAATCCAGCTACAACATTCCTGTCCAGTCTCCCTTCAAATTCCAGTGGAAGCTTCACCTCCCTCTGCAGGATGTTATGCTTCTATCAATGTTTGTGTTGGTGTTCTGCTTCTATTGACTTTGAACTTGCCACACTATACAATAATAGCCAGTTTCCCTTTTTGCCTCCTAGACTACCTTTGGAGATCTTCCAGAACAAATACACTATCCTCAATCTTTGTTTCAGCAACATCCAGCACAGTGACTGACATTTTAGTAGTGCAATGACATTTTAGTAGTGGACACTCTGTAAATAGCTGTTGATGGATGATTGAAAGAACTGATCAGTCAATCAAGATAAACCCAAGTATCCATTAGGGTCCAGAGTGTTCAGTTCCAGGTTTTAAGCCATCTTACTGTCCTGGAGTCTAAAGATGATAGAAACCAAAGGACCAGCACCAGGCCATTAATAGTAATGACCAGAACTTGGAAGAAAGCAAAAGGGTTGAAGATGAGAACTCAGGAAGGGTCATTGACCACCACCAAGGAAAAGTGCCAAGATGCAGCTAACACAGGCAAATTTTCATGCCTTCCTTCTTCCCCACCCCTACCCACACAAACATGCACATACACATACACACATGTGCACACGCACATGCACATACACACGTGTGTGCACATACATACACACACATTCCACCTTCAGATGGTGAAGGAGGAGGCAGACGGGGGAAGCAAGTCACTGCCTGTACTTTTGTTTGACTGACCTCCTTCCCCACTCCCTCACTGCCTGCCTTCATTTCCCAAGTGAGGAATGAACACATGCCATGATAGAGTCTGCACTCAAGAGGCAGAAAGGCCAAAGAGGAAGAACAGTGCAGAGGTACACTTTCCCAGCTCTGTGACCATGGGCAGGTCATCCTTTCTTCTCTCAACAAAAGGGTATGATGCTAATATTCTGCCTGGCAGTGCAGTTGGGAAGATTGAATGAAATAGCACATGTCAAGCACAGAATGCACAGCTAACGTCCCATATACTTTGCTGTTTCTGTTAGTCATACCATTAGTCTCCAAAGTGGTTACACTGTGCCAGACACCACAGCAGAAGTGAGGAATGCAGAACCTCTGCCTGCAGGGAGCATTATGTGAACCTTCCTGGGAGACACACTGGGGAGAAAGGCTAGGAAACTGTAGCCAATGCTTGAACAGAGGCTACAGCCCTCTCCATGCCATGCAGTGAAGATGTGGCAGAACTGACCCAGGAACCCAGACCCATGGTGCCACTCCCTAGACTTCTAGCTAGAAAGAATGTTTATTCCAGACAGGTGTCTATCATGCAGGGTAATGACCAATTTCATTGGGGAATGTCGCCTCCCAAGACCTTTGATTCTTTTTTTGGGGGGAGGGGAGGCAGGGCCAGTGCCAGAGATTGAACCAGGGGTGCTTAACCACTGAGCCACATCCCCAGGCTTTTAATTTTTTATTTTGAGACAGGGCCTCATTCAGTTGCTGAGGCTGGGTTTGAACTTGTGATCCTCCTGATTTCACCGCCTGAGTCACTGGGATTACAGGCATGTTCAGTCACACCTGGTCCAGACCTGTGCTTCTTAAATAGAATCAAGTTTTGCCATTTTAGATGTTAGACATTTCAGCTGCCTGCAAACTCTCTCTGTAATCTCAACGATGGAGGCACGTGCCTCACTGTCGTGACAAGAGCAGCACAGGGGGCAGAATTATGCTGGATCCCAAGAATGTGCAGACTAACTCCTGGGAAGTGAGGAAGAAGCTCTTGGCCTCCTCTCCTTGATGGGATGCCCTCCAGTCTCCACATTTTTATACCTACTACCTCATGATGACTTCCTCTTGTGTTTCCTTTGAAGAGAACTCTTTTCAAACAATGACAAAGCCAGACTGTCTTTCTCTGACATCTCAACAGTTGTATTGAGAAATTCCAAGCAGAAGTTATTGAAAGAGAATGAGTGGTGGATGCAGGAAAATAGGCAGCCGAGGGAGTGCAGGGAAGCATATTCAGACTGGAAAACTCCTTGATTCACAGACTCAGTGACCTCGACAACCCTCTAAGCCACTCTGTGTCTACATGTCTTCATCTCAACTGTTTTCATCTCCACCAAAATAATCCCTTTCACAGTCCTTTGAGTGGGCTCCAGAAGAGCAGCAGAAGAGAAACCTGGAAGTGCAGGACACAAGCTTTTTGACTCCAGATAGGAAACTGGTCACCCTGTCCATGGTGGCTGCTAGTGGCTCTCCTGTGGCATGGGATCTGACAGCAGCAGCTCAGATCAGACATGTGCTCTGTCTCCCCAGGTGGCCCCCAGGAGGGAATCTTGAGGCTCTCTCCTTTATGGCGTGGCCTGGGTGTAGCCACAAGTGTTACAAAGTGTGAGCAGATAATTGGAGTTTGGGCCGCCATATATAATAAGTACCAAAATGCAATTAAATAGCAGCAATGGGGACTAGTGCTGTATACCACAGCAGGATGACTGTAGTTCACAAGAATTTATTATATGTTTTATAAAGAACAAGAAGAATCTAAAGATTTCCAACTGTGCTAGTCAGCTTTTCATCACTGGCACCAAAATGCCTGACAAGAACAACTTAGTGGAGGAAAGGTTTATTTGGACTCATGGTTTCAGAGGTTCAGTCCCTGGTCAGCTGACTCCAAGGAAGAACATCATGGCCACAGGATGTGGTGGAAGGAAGCTGCTCAGCTCCTGGGACCTGGAGAGCAGAGTGGAGAGGAAGGGGCTGGAAGAAGACAAACCTGCCAGGACACAGCCCCAGTGATCTGCCTCCTCCACCCAGGTCCCTATTCCCAGTAGTCCCTTCAGCCATCGATGTATTAATCAAATGGATTAATCCACTGACGAGGTGAGAGCTCCCATGATCTAATCATTGTTCAAAAGACCCACCTCTGCACCTTGCTGCATGGGGACCATTCTTCCAACACATGAACTTTGGAGGACATTTGGATCCAAACCATAGTACCAACACAAAGAAATGACATATATTTAAGAAGACAGAAATGTAAATTGCCATGATTTATCATTATATATTGTATATATATATATACATTGTATTGTATATGTACATATGTATATATGTATATATGTATCAAATCATCACACTGTAACCCATAAATATGTATAATTAAAAAAATGATCTGGAATTGTTTTAGTCAGCTTTTTTGCTGCTGTGATTAAAAGACCTGACCAGAACAACTGTAAAGGAGGAAAGGTTTATTTAGGGGTTCACAGTTTCAGAGGTCTCCATCCATAGACAGCGGCTTCATTCCTCAGAGCTCCAGGTGAGGCAAAGATCAATATGACAGAAGAGTATAGCAGAGGGAAGCAGCTCACGTGGTGATCACGAAGCAGAGAGAGAATCCACTCTCCAGATACAAAAGACATACCCCATAGACCTGCCCCCAATGAACCACTTCCTCTAGCCACACCCCACCAGTCACCACTCAGTTAATCCCATCAGGGGGTTAATGCACTGAGTGGTCAAGGCTATAAACCAATCATTTCTCCTCCAAACCTTGCATTATCTCACACATCGGGGTTTGGGGAGTTACCACATCTAAACCATAATAGGAGTGAAAACAAGTGATCCCACAATTTTGAAATTGTATCACCGAGGGTCAATCTCACTGCACATTTCATACTTAGAATTTGCTAAGAGATTCAAACTGTTTCATCCTACTTGACTTCTATCAATCTGCTTTTCAGCTCAGACCTGGAAATAATAGAGGACACACACTGGAGAACTGGAGGGAGAAAGTTTCATTACACAGTGACAACTGCCTGGAGTTCCAGGCCTCCAGGGTATTGTGCTGAGCAGGGCTGATGTTCAACTGATACACCCAGTATGGCCGCATCCTTGTTAGATATGAAAACTCACTCTGATGTCAATGGGGAAGTAGTTCAGTTCCCTGAGCTCTCCTATGCCCTCCTGCTGTCTGCACAGAAGACAGAGCCTTCCTCCCAAGGCTTTCCTGAACTTCCCACTGCCCTGCTGCTGGGTGGCTTTAGGATGCTACTCCAGCACCATGGCTAGTATCTTTTCTGGCTGGTTAGAGCCTGTGACTTAGAAGTTCCCAGGTGTTTTGAATGTCACCCAAGCAAGTTGCTGAGAACTTACCTGTGTAAATGCATGAGCGCCCAGCACTATGTCTGACACATCACAGAAGCTCAGTACATATTAATTCCATTTCTCTTTATCCCTCCTTAAATTTATGTTTCCCATTCCTGAATAATATGCATGGAAGCATGAGGAAATTAAAAGAAAAATTTTGTCATTTTACTGAGCGATGGAATAAAAAATGTATGAGTGGATGTTGGTTTTTTATAATTATGTTTTATTATTAGGAAAGAAATGCATGCTATTTATAATGGTAGGCAGAAAGAATAGGAAGGAGAAAGGAAGGAAAGGGAAAGAAATTTTAAAAAGAAGTCTGAGTTATATAAAGGAACAACTAAAAGTTCTACCCTTGTCTCTCTGTTTCATTCTATGCAAGGACCCAAAGGCTGATCTTTGATAAGTTTGGATTATATTCTCCCAGCATTTCCCAGCATATACATTACACATATACATGGTATGCATGTGTTTGCCTTCGGGCATGTACGAATGAAGTCATCTCACCCACATGCATCTGTGGCTCTTTGATATTTTACTAAATAGTGTTTGAATGGTACATTTCCTCGTCAACCACGTGTACCTACCTTATTCCTTTGATGGCTATGCAGGATCCTGTAATGTGAATCACCCAGCATACCAAAGCTGACTTTATGATCCCCTGTTCTTGACCATTATCTTAATTGTCTGCACCTATAAGAAGTCAGGACACCTTTGTATATAGAGCTAGCTAGGTGGCCAGCTAGATAGATAGTTCCTGTGTGAGAATATTTCTGTAGGACAGATACATTCCTAAAAGCACAATTGGAGCTCAAAGGGGCCACCCAGGGGTGATCTTGGTGAGTACTATTGTATTTACTTATTTTTAAAATATGTTCCACACTCTCAAGGGAATCTACACCTCCCCCCTACCCAAAGCCACTCCGGTAGCCCACACCACATCACGTCCACTACTCTTACATTATCATGGACCCTTCTGGTCTTATTCATGTAGTTGTCAGTATTTCATTTGTGCAGTTTCCTCTTTTTTTAAAAAAAATTCTTAATTAAATTACCATTGGTTCAAATTCCTTTTGTCTGTCAGAATTCAGCCTTCTTAGCTACTGTGAATAATGATTCTTTGGGTAAAGTGATGCAGAAGGAAGGTTTTTCTCTACTTTCTTAACTTAGTTCAGGACCTAGGATGGAGGAGGGAAAGAGAAATAGCATCAAATGCCAGCATTGGTCCACAGGGATAGAGGGGAATGTGCCACAGTCTTGCTATCATAGGACTAGCAGATTGAACCTTATCTGGGCTCAGGATAAATGGGATGCTTGCTGAGAGGGTGGGGAAGGGGGCACTCATTGAGTGCCTGTAAGGGCCCCGCTGCTGCCCTATACATTCTCTCATTAAGCCATTGTAGTTAACCCTGAGTGGAAGATGGATGGGGAGATTGGACTGGGAACTATGGCTGCTGCCACTGTCACTGCTCCTCTGGAACTTTCCATGAAATATTTCATTCACACCTCACAGTAAACCTATTAGAAATGTACGAGTCTTGTTCCCACTCTGCAGAGGAGGAGATGGAAACAGAGAGGGGATTGGTAACTTGTCCAAGGTCACAGCTGGAGGCGGCTGAACAGCTTGGAACTGAAGAAGGAGAGCTATTGCTGTGAGGGGCAGAGCCAGGGTCAGAACATACTGAGGGTCTTGACCCTTGGGAAGGTACAGAGGTCTTGAAATTCCAGAGATACCTAAAGCTTGGCGCCTTGGGGCTTGCTTCACCCATGAATCTGGCAATAAATAATACAGGTAATTAGCATCCGGTCTCTGTGGGACAAAGCTGCTATGTAGGAATTCTGAGTTTCTAAGTTGGCAAAAGGGACTGTGCCTAGGAGAGTCCCTGGTGTACAGTGTCCTGAGTGGTGCCCAAGAGTGCGGGGAAAGTAGGTCCCCAGGATGTCAGAAACCAAGAAGCTGTTTTGAATTCACCTTCTGACACTTCTGTGACAGTGAGGTAGATGCCGTGTTTGTGTAGTGCTTTATGAATTGTCAGAGCTCTGTCTTAGCACCTCATTTAAGGCCTTACCTTGGTGTTTCTGCTTCTTCACATGGAGGCTCCCTTTCCTTCTTCAAGCTAAAGCAGTCTTGCTGGTGTCCCCACCAATATGTCACCTCACTCTCACATTAATCCTTATGGGTTTTGCTGCTTCCTTGCCTACCCTCCTCATCCATCTCTACCCATCAGCTGCTGTTGCAATGACTATGGTCAAAACAGTCCATGCTGAAGGGATTCCCAGAGCTCTTCTTGCTCTTGACCCTTACCCTCTATACTCAACTACAGTGGCATCCTCTCAGTTCTTTTGATTTGCTAAGCTCCTTTCACCACAGGCCCTTTGCATATTCTACTATCAACTTTTCTATGTGTTTCTTTAGTTATGCCTTCTATTATTTGAATTTATTTATTAGATAATTTGATTTTCTTTCTAGGCTGAGATTTCCATGGGATCAACTAATGAGTCTGTTATTCTTGTTCCATACATAACATAGGCACCTCATGGGTATTAACGAGCATGTGTTGCATAGGACTGGAGAAATGGATAAATGAATGAGTGCATAGATGGATGTGTTAGCATCATTTCATTGTCTAGTAACTTCTGTATGAGCTTATCCTTTCTTTGCACTGGATTTATCTTGTTTAGTATTTTCAAATTAATCATTTGTAGAATCCTCCCATCCATCTAATAAAGAAGATATTATCCTCATCAAAATTTAGAAATTATCTCAAACTGTATAGCTATAAGTAATGGTGCCACAATTGGAACCTAGCTTTGTCTAGTATCCAGACCCAAACATGGTCTAGAGATAACACAACATGCATTAATCCTGCCAATTGAGCAGGAAAGGTAGGACATGGGCATAGATGCCAGCCAGCTAGGTCTTTTAGAGCTGTTTGTCCAAAATGTCGAACACCAGCCACGATAATAAATGTTTACACTGTATCTCCCACATGTATATGTGTTATATGTATTTGTATGTCTCAACAGGAAGTTAAGCAAGAGTGCATTTTCTTATGTTGCATTTCTGAGGCTGGTATGAACCACTGGATTGATTTCAAACTATGTGAGTGGAAGATAACCTGAGCCTTAAATCTTTCCCCCTCAGAAAGGTTAATAGAGTGCTAGGAGACCCATGGTGGGGACAGACCCTGGCCACTGGCAGAGCTCCGTGCCTGGACATCTGAAGGAGAAGGTAATTCCAGGCCTAAGAGTAAAGGGCTTATAGAAACAGCTGGCATGGTGACAGAGGCAGGCAGTGCCCACAACAGGGCTTTGTGTCTCACCCCTGCCATCCCTGTGGCCAGCCCATCAGTGACTTTTATCCAACCCTATCTCCACTGCTCCTGTCATCTCAGCATCTTGAAACTGCTCAACTTGCCTTCCTGAGGGACCCCTCGCAGCCTCCTTTACTTATTATCCTAGGGAACTCAATTCTTATGCCCTAAATGTCCCGTGCCCTCTGCTCCCTGCATGGGCAACATCAACCCATTCTTAAAACACACCCGCTTCCTAGCTGTCCTGCAGCCCTGGTGAGAGCCTGGGACATTCTTTCCCTAAAGATAATTCCAACTCTGACAGTGCCTCAAAGCCACTTCCAGGGTCATGCTGGGGGCACAGGTGCTTGAATCAGACTACCAAACGGGTTCAGTGAGATGTTTCTGAAAGATAGAATCTCCATCATAGAAAGAAGGAAGGATGGGAAATGACTTCCTTAACACCAAACTGCCCTGGTGTTCTTACACCAAACTTCCACTCTGCTGTCCTCCCTCAAAGCACCTTTTGAGTTCTGCGTTGTAAAATGTGGGCTAGGGACTGTGCCCTCTGTCTCCCTCATCAGCCATCTCCATAGTCAATGGCCATCCATTGAGAGAGACAGGCTGCCATTTGCTCCCTATATCTTCTCCTTGGATACAGTTCTCTCTCACTGTTCACTCATTCATTCATTAGTCCCTTCATTTATTTAACAATGTTTATAAGCTCCTACCATGTGTTTAATGTAGATATGCAAAGCAAAATAGGAACTAGTCTTCCCCTAGAGCTCACAGCTTAGAAGCAATTGATACTTTATTTTATAAAGCTCTACACATTTACAGAACGTTTTCATAAATGCAAACGGTGTCATTGGACCCTTTTGGGAGATAAGGAACTTGGCTTATGCTTGGAGAAATTGAGTCACTCACCTATGAGGCACAGAATTCGATGATGGTGGACTTGTTCTTGTATCCCTAATCTGAGTTTAGAGTCATTATTCTTTTTGTTTTGCTACACTGTTATTATGCCTGAAGCATCCTCTCATTTGGCAAACAACTTGTTACATCTACCTTGCTCTCCTCCTCCCTGCTAGAATCTTAAAGATCTTAATCTCCTTCTCTTTGGAGGTACCAAACCAAACTTTGTAGCCATTTGTGAAGGCTGGTATAGCAGGATTGGAGATTAGACACAATTTAAGTAATCCCTTCTAATTCTCAGATTGTAAAATTGGAGTTTAATCTGTTTCCATTCCATTTTCTTCTTAGGACTTATTAGGGAAGAAAGGAGGCAAGATGTGTGTTTGAAAATAGAGTCCTTAGAATGAACCAGCCTGGAGAGTATTAGAACTGAATTTTCTCTTTTTTTCCCTTTCTTCTTGCCCAACTGATGGGCAAAGTGAATGCCACATGTAGCATGGCACGGCATCATTTTTGCTTTAGTTAATCTCAGGGTAAAGTGAACAAGGTCATCTAAGACCAGACCCTGCCTCCGTGGCTTTTCTGCGTTTTTACATTGGCTCCTCTTCCTGACTTTGACCCTGGGTCTAAAAGCCCAGGCTCAGGCAAAAGAGAAGAAGCCCTGCCTCAAACAGATAGGAGCTTGGCATCTCAGGCAGCCATCCTCCAAGCTGTCTCCACACTCTCTAAAATAAGATATAGACAGAGATTTGTCATGAAATCACAAACAGGAATGTCACCAAAGCTGTCACCAGAGCCCCTTAAAATGTCACTTCCCAGCATTAATTGCCACGACAGCAAAACAAACGGGTGTTCTCTGAACATTTGCTCTTCCCTCCTCCTCCTTGGGGATCCTCTTCCCTTTTTCCTAGCTCCTTTTTCTCCCTGCTCCCTCTGAGCTCTCCTCCTCCTTATCTCTGGGACCCTCGGGCATGCTAACTTGATTAGACTGTGCCCAGCAAGGCAGCCCCACCGCACAGTGACAGATGAGGGTGAAGGAGGTTTGATAAATGCCAGGGGCTGAAGAGACTGTTCCTTGATTGATCAGAGTTGGAGCAATTTCCCAGCAGTCAGGGGACTTGGTACCTGTCTTGGCCTCCCCTGAAAGGGCTGAAAACCACCCAGTGAGGCTGATTGTCAGAGTTCAGGGCAGCTCCTCCTGGGAGGCTCCTTCCCACGGCCCACCTAGCTGTGCTTCCAAATGCCTCCCCACCTTGAGAATGCAGCAGCCTAACAACATTACCCACAATTCTAGTCAGTCCTGATTTTTCCTAATATTTTCTAATTATATAAGTTTCATATGCTCACTGTTGGAAATGTAAAAATATAGAAAAGCATTAACATTTTTTCCCAGAATGCCTATCAACCATAGTAACTTTTTATTATTTTTCCATCTTTTCTCTTACCTGTTAATTGGTTTTTATCATGCCTTTTGATTTAATATTGTAAGTATTTCAATATGTTTAAAATTCTATCTTATGACTGCCTCATATTTTATTTATTGATGCACATTTTTTTTCTTTGCTACTTTGTATTCAACAGCAAAAACCATGTTTGGGCTTAAATTTGTTTTTCACCATCCTGTATTATGTCCTTAGGGCATATTCCCAGGAGTGGAATTATGATGTCAAATGGTCTCAATGTTTTAAACTTCTTGATACATATTTAGCTCAGCATCCTTTTTCAGGATGTCTCCATACAAACTTGTTAAATAAGAAAACACTTCTTCATTCATTAAATCAACATGCAGTAGTAAAGCACCTATTGTGTGCTGGGAACTATCTAGCACACTGTAGAAAATACTTGCACATCTGTTTCTATAGTGCATCCTTTCTAATGCAGAGAGACTATAAAGAAATGAACAAGATTAATACACACACACACGATGATGATAATTGTGATGGGGGATAAATAAAACAAAGAAAGGACGTAGGGTCTGCAAGAAAAAAGCATGCTGATGAGGGCAGCATTTGAGGATGGAACTATGGTATTTGAAGAAGTAAGCCATATGGATATTTGAGGAAAGAGCTTTGAGGCAGAGCGATAGCAGGTACTGTGGTACCTGTACCACAGTACAGGCACTGTGGTATTGGTGTGCTGAGAATTTAAGAAATAGGAAACTGCACCATCAGGGAGAGCACACTAAAATAAATTGGGTCACAGGGCATTGGAAAGAAGGACTATCAGAGCCTGGGAGGCTAGGGCATTGACTTTCACTTTTAGTGAGATGAGGACTGAGGACTGTTGTTAGAACTGATGGATTTCTTACAAATGTGGTAAGAAACTTGGCCCAAAATGAGAAGGAACTCTTTAAATATGGACTTGACATAAGAATGCTTCTAAATGGGTGCTTTTTTTCTCTGCCTATCCTGGGCCTTGATCCTGATATGTTGTAGGATGGAGTGGGGGTATATCTCAGTTGATAAAGTGCTTGCCTATCATGCACAAGGCACTGGGTTCAATCCCCAACCCCACAAGAAAAAAAAAAAAAAAAAAAAGGACTCCTGATATGTTGTAGGAGACTATATGAATGAGGAGACCAGAGAATAGCAGTTGCACTCTGGGTAGAATTTAGCCTTTGGATACAGTTGGGTTTTTTTGTTTTGTTTTGTTTGTTTGTTTTGTTTTTTCAAATATATTTTATACATTTGAATTATATATTTTAAACATTTGAATTAAGTTGTCAATATTTATAAATCACAAAATTTTACATCAAAATCTATGTTCCTCCTCTATTTGATAACTGAAGGATCCAGGAACCATAAGCTTCTTTCTGTGCTTTTCAGCATTAGCAGGAGCTGAGTAGGGGCACCTCCCTTGGAAGGGCTGCTCTCTCTGGTTTATCATGAGCAGCTACTGGTCCACTTTCTTAACTGACCTCTGAGGGCTTTTGAACTCTGGACTTGTCTCAGAGCAGGAACAAATGGAGATAGCCCTTAAGGTTGGTCCATGTGAACTGTGGGAACAGAGAAGAAGATGGGAATGGTGGATCACCTTCTGCGTTGTCATGCAGGGAGGGCTTAAGAGTTCTAGGACCTTCCAGAACAGCTGGACCTCTCCACTCCCCATTAGCACAAGGGGCAGAAATACTCTAGTGGCATCAGGAAAGGACTCCACTACCCCTTCTCTCCAACTCCTTGGGTCTTGTGTTTCCAGCCAGACAGAGCTGTGGCAGATCAGAGGCCCAGAGACCTTTGAGAAGTTTGACAACAGAGTAGAAAGTAGTCAGCAAGTCCAGGTTCACCTGTTCAGTGTGCAGAATGTGAAGAATGGGGCAAGTTTTGAATGCCTCTGAGACTAAGTCTCCTCACCTCTAATATAGATTTCTTCCTTCTGGATTCTTTTACAATTTAAGGAGGTCAGGTATATAAATGACACAGTACTTTAAACCATTAAGTGGATGCTCTTATTCTTCTTTCTTCCCTCTTTTTTTTGAAGTGCTCATTGTACTCAGAAAGCAGAAGCCCAGAGACAGGAACATATTTATCTGAGGTTACACAGCAAGTTGATACTGGATGTGTGGAGGCAGGAGTAGTGGTGGCTCTATACAGACTTTTCTAACTTTCTAGGCCATGTCACCTTAATATTTCAACCACAGTGCTACTAAATGGGTGCTTTTTTTCTATGCCTATCCTGGGCCTTGATCCTGATATGTTGTAGGATGGGGTGGGGGTATATCTCAGTTGATAGAGTGCTTGCCTATCATGCACAAGGCCCTGGGTTCAATCCCCAACCCCACAAGAAAAAAAAAGAACTCCTGATATGTTGTAGGAGATTATAAATAAATTTAAAATGAATGAATGAATGAGTGAATGAATAAATGAATGGATGCATATAGCCCTGACTAGAAGGGACTAGTTAGCTTGCAAGAGAAAAGGCAGGTGAACAGCAGCTCTCCAGCTCTGCCCACCCTCTACCTTGGATATATCAGTGCCATTATTTTTCTTCTTTATTGCCTAGGATCCTCTTGTTTTATGTCTTCTCTTTTATGTCATTGCTCAGAAGGTTGAAGTCTCCTCTCTGAGAGGTAAGGATGTATGGTGGACAGGCCCTTGTGCCCCACTGTCTCTGGTGCAAGACAGGAAAGGATGCTGGTCCTTTGAAAAGCAGAGTGACCCTGGAGGGCCAGCTCTGTGGCACTGGGCTCTGGAGTAGAAAGCACCTACTGCTTCTCACATAGGCAGGTGCAGTACTGCTCTCTCAGCATGACTGAAGAGGCCACCAACCTACAGGAAAATAGATAATCCCCACCAGGTATGTGGCTCCTATGTAACTGAAAAACTGTGGAAGCTCTTGGAGGGGCAACCCATAGATCATTGCTCCATGACATTTCCAAGTCAGGCCTCTTTTGAGTGCCTTTTCTTCTCCATGTTTTAAAACTATGGAACCTTAAACACACACAACTGCTCATCTGAGGAATGCATGCTAAAGAAAATAGCACCTCTGTAGCATGGCCAGGACCACGCTGTTTGGGTCAGCATCCCAGGCAGGGCACAGAAGTGGAGAGAGGGGCAGCTTCTTCCCTGGGAAGTACTGAAGACCCTAGGGGCTGGGGCATGTAAGAGATTGATTTCAGCCATTTCTCTTCAGCTCTTTCTCCCCACAAACCTCCCCACCTTGTATACCACATGGCACCCAGAGACTACTAATACACAGGGTGACTTCTGAAAACTGCGTGCTGTGGAAAGGGTGATGCTCTTAACCTTTCCTGACTAGATCTCTCTGTCTCTCTCTCTCTCTCTCTCTTTCACACACACATGCCTTCACTGGGGACCTTTGGCAATGTCTTGTCCTGACTGCAGAGCAGTTAAGGTACTACAGGCATCTAGTAGGTAGGGGCCGTGAATATTGGTGATGATCCTTCAATGCACAGGGACCCTTCCACAGCAAAGAATTGCCTGGGACAGTGTATGCCGAGCTCTACTACAAGACTTAGTTATCACAATAGTAAAATGGAGATGTCAGTTTCACAAGACTGTGGAAGTACCAAACAACTATGGAGGTGAAGCTTTTGTTAGACTGCAGCATTCCACATAGCACAGGATGGCAATTACTCCGCACTTTACTTTGTTATCATCCCCATCAGGTATAGGAATTTGTTTCCAGCGTGTGCACCCCACCCACACACACACATTGCTCTCTCTCTTCACCACCACCTGCTTTCTTTTTCTTCTTAGTCTGTGACACCATTTGACCCATTATCCACAAATATGTGTTGTCATCTGTCTCTTCTCAGGGATTTTATTTGTTTCGCTCAATGCTTTATGCTTCTTGTTTAGAACATTCCTTGGCACAGAAGAGACAACAAGTAAATAATTAAGTGAATGGGTGAATTGAATGGGTAAGTGAATCAATGAATGACTGGCCTGGAGTGTCTTAATTCAGCTTTTTCAGGATTCAAAGAATTGGTTACTTAGTTCAGCTAATGGGGGGTTATTTTTAGTTGCAATAGGAGTAATATTAGTTCCTCTGTATGGACCAAGCTCTGAGATCAGCACTTAGTAAATACTGACACATTAAGTCCTCAAAAAAAAAAAAATCTACTGGAGATAGTACCTCTTATTGTTTCCTTTTCTAGATGAGGAAACTGGAGCTGAAGGAGTGTAGATAACTTGCCCAGGATTGCACACCTGTCACGCAGGATTTGCACCTAGGTCTATATGACCTTGAAGTGCTGGTGTTTTACTTATACTGTGTTATCTCTACTGTGGAAGAACTGCAGGGACTATGCCTGATCACAAAATAATTTCAGGCTTCATGGAGAAAGAGCCATTGCTCAGATGAAACAAAGATTGACACAATGTTTCTGTCTCAAGTAGCTCCACTGAATTTACATATGTGTGTCTCTTTTTCTCTGCACTTCTTTTGTATCTCTCTGAAAAGAATCTCTCTTTACCTTCTCACCTGGGTGTGCCTGTGACTTCTACCACTTCACAGCTTCTGCATCTGTCATCTCCGTTCCTCAGGAGACAAGCCCTGCCTGTCTGAGTCTTTTCTTACGTATCCTATTTAAGCACTCTATGAGAGAATTTGTCATATTCGATATATATGTATATATTTTTTGTGGGTACCGGAGATTGAACTCAGGGACACTCAACCACTGAGCCACATCCCCAGCCCTATTTTGTGTTTTATGTAGAGACAGGGTCTCACTGAGGTGCTTAGCACCTCCCCTTGCTGAGGCTGGCTTTGAACTCTTGATTCTCCTGTCTCAGCCTCCCTAAGTGCTGAGATTACAGGCTTGCGCCACCGCGTCCGGCCATATTCGATGTTGAATGTACTAATGGGCAGGTCCTCACATGTCACTATCCACACACTCATCTGAAGCAGCCATCTCTGCTCAGATATGGAGCAAGATCCCCTCAGCTTTTCCTGGATGGTGGACTCTTGTGGCACCCAGCAAGGAACCCTCTGGATTATGAGGTACCTGCAGCTCCTCTTCACTCAACCAGGCCTCCTGGGTATGACAGACCCAGAGCATCCTGTCCTGTCCAGAACAGTGAGCAGTCCATTTGCTCAGACCAGGGCCACTGTGCCTTGCTTCAAAAGAATCTGGCTCCTGAAAGGCTCAGCTTAGCAAAGAGATAAATCACAGTGGCAGATTATTTTCCTAAATGCCTTTTTATTTCACAAAAGCATTCACCACAGGATTCTTTCAATATCTAGCACTCCACTAGTGCATATAAAAAGAGAGGAGAATTTTACCAACTTTTAGCTTACCAACATGTTTAAAGACACACTAGTTTATAAACCAAAGCACAATCATAATGGTAGGAATTCATTTTAGGAATGGCCAGGAATGAGACAATGGTGTGGAATGGGGTAGATATGGGTGTGGACACTGTCCTGCATAATGCCTTAAATTTGGATCTCATTAACTAAGCTGTTAGTCTCAGATTTTTCATCTGTGAAACCGGTTTAAGAATATTGTCAGACTCTCTGGGTGTTTTCAGGATTAAATAATAATAATACATGAATAGTCTGGTGCAGGGGCCACACTCTATAAATATCAATCATCTTGGGGAAATCATATGCTTTCCCATCTGTATAGTGAGCAGCTTGGACCCTTAAAGGTCTGAACCTACACTGTTCAGTTTCCTTCTTCCACCGGAATCCTGGGGCTGTGGATCTTCACGTGGAGTGAGATGAATGGAAGCTGAGTCGAAGTCATTCCCATGTGCCTGGCAGGCATGGCTAATGCTGTGTGTATGCGGAAGAAATGATTAGGACACCCAGGGAGGAAGAGAGGAAGACTTTCTCTCATGCAAACCCTTATCTGCTCACACTTCCTTGTACAGAAATGATGCCACGGAGTGAAAGGATATCAGTAATGAGCATTCGGATCCGGTTAGTAAGTGGCAGAGGACAGTCTCCAGCCCATGTCCATAGCCTCCTGGCTCCAGGACTGTTCCTGTAAGTGTCCCAAGGAGGTTGGCAGAGAGAGAGAGATCACTTCCTCCTGATTTCCCTGGTGAATGCAGCCTTCAGAGACCAGATGCCTCCACTTCATTATAATTATGTTAAGTGCGCCTGATTGGTGCTGTTCATCACCCCAGGAAGCGGCCTCGCCCAGCCGACAGACAGGCTGTCTGCTTTGGCTCAGTGAAGCTCCAGCTGTGTCCTTGGCAGTGAAGGCCTGCTGTACCATGGTTCTTTTTCTGGGAAGACAAAGCGGTGGTATGCAGGAAGGGTACTCCAGTGAGCTCTGCCTTCAGCCTGCCTGTGACCTGAGTTGCCCTTTCCTTCCTGCTGCCCTGCCCTCTGCAGGCTGTTGACTTGTGTATCCCAGGAAGAAAGTGAGATCACCATTCTAAGAAAAGAGGCTTCTCCTGAGTGCCAGGTGTAAGCCTGAGGTCTGGGAGTCTCCCAGTAGGACCATGGAGGAGAAAGCAGTTTCTGTATGGTGTCCCCACATCCTTGGGAAGTGAAGTTGTCTCCCCTCTAATGGAGCCAGAAGTTGGTACAGAATATTCTGATAGCAAGTGCTGTGCTTTGGAACCCAGTTGTCCATACTGGATTTAGGGAAGGGGGATGTGGGTTTTCATAAGCAAATGAGTGGGGCTTGTGGGTCAGAAAGACCTCACTGGAGAGGGAGGCTTCCATGAGGATAATTAAGTCCATGAAAGATTAAGCAGGCAGGTGAAGCAACGAAATGAGATCCTCCTGTAGGGTGTTACGAGTGTGGGATCTGAGACCAGGCTGCCCAAGTCCACTCCTGAAGTTTACTGGTGTTCACTGTGGAAAGTGTAAGCAAATTAGTAAACATCCCTGTTGCTCTCACGTTCTTCATCTCTAGATGGGGAAAATAAGAGGTTGCATTCCCAAGCTGTTGAAGACTAATGAGTTAATACATGTCACAATGCTTTGAAGAGTGCTTATTACAAAGAAAAGGCTCAATTAATGTTACTTATTTTAGTGTGTTGAGAGTCCTCTGCAAATAGATCAGGCGCTTTATTTAATTCTCACAACTACTCAGCAGTTTGTTCATTCATTCACTCATTGACCAAATGCCGAGACAGAGCAGTGATAGTGGCTGGCATGACACTTGCTCTGGGAGATGTAATCCTCTGATGGTAGAGGTCTGAACCAAGGCAACACACCATTATGAAGGTTATTAAGTCAAAGCAGCTAGGAGGGGAATATACTGACTTCTCTGGGGAAAAAGGAGGATGCTTGACCTCTATTGGGGCATTCAAGAAGGCCTTTCTGAAGAAGGAAAAAGGGGGAGTCAGAAGGACACACAATATCTAGACAAAGCAGAAGCTGAAAAAAAAAGAGGTGACTTTTGCAAAGAATATGCTTAGCCCATTTGATGACCCTGTGTGGTTGGAACACACAGGAGCCTGCACCACAGTTCTGTTTCACACAGGTGGAGATGCTGATGCATAAAAGCTGAAATCATTTTGCAGAGGGTATATAGCTGGGCTGAAGAGCTGGGTCTGCTCGAGATGAAGGCTTTTCTTGTAGCCCCATTAGGGAGGATGCCATGGCCAGGGATTCCAGTTGCTTTTGCAGGAAATAAAGAACAGTTGTGTTCTAAGATACAAATCCCACTCCCCTACCCCATGGCCCAGTATTGGGATGGCATCAAGCAAAGCAGGGACTTCGAAGGTGGGATGGGGCAGGTCTCAAATGCCCAGCTGCATTTGGACCCATTTGTTCTAATTCCCAAGGGGTTGCAAGTTGGAACTGGATTCCTTTCAAAACAACCCTGTCCAAGCTCCAGGGTTTAATATCTCTTGTTTCTCCGGGGTCACTCTTGGTGTGAGGATGCCCTGCTCAGATCAATGGTATTTAAGTGTTTTCAGTTTCTCATTATTCTGTGTGTGTGTGTGTTTTCCCTGAAGCATGCTGAGTTCACTGAGGGAAATGCACAGGACCTGGGTGAAATCTTATTTATTTTTTTGGAAGGCATACAGTATAAAATCATTTCTCTCCCTACATAAATATTCATGAAGCTGGCTTGCTCTCCCTTCCTTGGGAAGTATGGGCAGAGAGGAGAGAGCCCCCTGTGACTGGTGTCATGGCCCTGCCCAGAGCTGCTGGCACCCCATTAATCAGGGGGGGACAGCAGCCTCCTGAACTGTGAAATTGGCAGCCCCCTGACAGCTCTGGGGCCCAGCCAAGCAGGGACTCCATTTCACAGCTGGAAGGTGGCAGCATGGAGTGGGAAGGAGGGCTCTGGGCTCAGTGGGCCAGCACAGTCATGGTCCCCTCTCAGTCTTCACAGACCCCAGGTGAGTCTTGTAGAGGGAATTCCTCTTGATTAAAGTGAGCAGGGAGAGAGAAGAATTGGCAAGGGAAGGAATAGACAGAGTGGTAATGGCCTTCCTGGCGAACGCTGAGGGGCTGCTGCCTGGGTTCAGACACTCTGCTGTGCACTTTCCATGGATTTCTTTCTATAATGCTCATGATAGTATCATCCTAAGTCCCATTTTACAGACTAGGACAAATAGCCCCTCAGAGAGGTCAACTGTTTCAGAAACTAAGATGTGGCAGAGGTCGGACAGGGACCTGTGTCAGACTCCAGAATCTATGTCTGTCTGCTAGCTACGGACCCACCTGCTCTGCAGCATGTTATGAGGAACAAAGCAAAGGGCAGGAGGGTCTCATTTATTCAATGGTAAATCACAAAGTGAACACTCTATGCAGTAAACCAGGTCCCTGCCATAAGAACTAGGCTGAGCCGGGCGCACGCCTGTGATCTCAGCACATTGGGAGGCTGAGACAGGAGAATTGCAAGTTCAAAGCCAGCCTCAGCAAATGCAAGGTGCTAAGCAATTCAGTGAGACCCTGTCTCTACATTAACACAAAATAGGGCTGGGGATGCGGCTTGGTGGTCCAGTACCCCTACGTTCAATCCCTGGTACCAAAAAAAAAAAAAAAAAGAACTGGGCTATGGGGGGGATTCATACCCTAGATAAGTTTATGGCTGTGTATCAGAGTCAGGTAAATAGGCAGTCACACCAACAGAACAAGGATTTGATAGTGTGGGCAAAGCAGGATCTCATCTCTGACACTTACCAGTTCTGACTTGGGGCAAAGTGACTACTCTAGGCCTTAGTTTCCTCATCTCTGAAACAATTATAAGAGCATGCTCAGCTTATAAATTACTGTGAAGATTAAATAAGATATTCCGTGTAAGAAGTTGGAACAGGGTTTAGGGTATAGTAAGCAATCAATACATTGTTGTCTTGTCATAAGGGTGCTAGAATACGGATAGAAACAGGAGTCCTAGGAACACCCAGGACATGGCACTGGAATGTGGCAAGAATGGCAGGGAGAACTTACCTTAGAAGGTGATGTGAGAGCTGAATCCTAAAGATGAAAAGTTCATCATTTCCCCCACTGGCTGGAAGAGGGGATATGCAAAGGCCCTGAGGCAACAGAGACAAACTGGCACATTCTAGGAACTAAGAGAAGTTCAGAGTGACTGAAACAAGGGGACATGTACAGACAGCAAGGACAGACTATAGAGGAAGTCTGGATCCTTTATCAGGGAGGCACTGGGGAACCACTGAAAATGTTAACTAAGGAGTGCCACACTTAAGTATTTTTCTTCCCAGAAAGATCATTAAGGTGACAGTATAACGTCAGATCAGAATAAGGACAGGGAGCTAAAGATGGATTGAAAACCCCTACTGGAATCCAAATGAGAAATGAGGAGTGAGCGTGCTCCAGCAGATGGCTCCTCAGTATTGATCAGGGAGTAGACCTCCCTGAGTTTTATTGAAAACTCTGCTACAGATCTGCCATTTGAATTAGACACCCTGACCTGGGCCTCAGTTTCCCCAGTTCCCTGGTGTTTTCTGAGGCAGTATCCATGTCTGACATCCTATCTTCTCAAATTGGAAGGGTGAAGAAGGGAACGTTTAAGGGAAAGAGATGACTGAACAAAGGCGAGGGGTAAGACAAGTCCCTAAACGCAGATCAATAGACCTACAGATCAATGGCAGAAGAGTCGTACCTCTGTCCCTTGGTTCAGCAGTCCTGGACTGCTGCAGAAGAGGAGGGCTGCCCTGATGTCCTCATGTGGCACTTACATATACTGAGGGAAGGGTAGGCAGATACAAGGCCAGGGAGGAATGCAAGAGGGGAACACCACTGAGAAGGAGAAGAGGAGAGGTTTCTTTTTAGGACCCAAGAGAATAATGATGATCCCTTTCCTATTGTTATAAATGATAGATCTTCTATTAAGAATAGCAGCTCATCCTAAGTGATCCATTTTAGCTCTTGGAGACTGTCCTACCATATGGGAGACAGAAATTACAACGAGTTGGGTCACACACACACACACACATATGTATATATATAATTTGTATGGATTTTATATACAATATATACATACAGAGACAGAGTATATATTTTTACATATAATTTATACACATATGTTGTATATATACATAGTCTTATCCCTCCTGAAGAAGAGCATAAGCTCCATGAGACCTGGAATTTTAGGTCTGTTCACACATATGTCCTTGATCTGTATTAGTTGAATACATAAGTGATGAGTTAATGGTGTACCAGGAAAACAGAGATTGTGCACATGTAAGTCATCGTGTTACTACTCTAAGGATGTCTCCATCTCCTCTATCCCATTGGAAAACAAAGGAAGAAAAGAGAAAGAAGAGTCTGAGAGAGGCTGGAGGCAACTTGGTCAGTCCAAATCCTGAGTGGCCAGCCTCCTGCAGACGCAGCTTTGTCTGTGGGTGGTGGGCCCTGGAGCTCCCTGGCTGCAGCACTGTGTCGCATACTCAGGCTGTGGCTGCTCTGTGCAACAAGGCAGCCAGCCCACTGCCCTGAGGATGCTGTGGAGCCAGTGGCCTGGTGCTTCCATCCCCCAGCTTACTCCTTCTCTGTGTTCTTGTTAATTAGATCTGAGTAGTGAGGCCCCAGTGCCAGGCTAGGTGAGCAGAATTCCCATTCCACCCTGCCAGCAGTGACCTCAGAACATTGCCTCCTTGATTTTGTTCCTTGCAGGGCATGCTTGTCCCTCTTGTGCCTGCCACTTAGTGGGAAGTGTTGGGGAAATTGCTGCTGGTTTTGGTCTAGGCTGGCCCTTCATGCTGGACACATATCTTCTCTTGTCCCTAAGTGCTTGAGGGCTATCAAGTTTAGGCATACAGGCCTGTCTACAGCAATGTCCAGGGGTCAAGATCATAAGACCAACTAACTTCCCTTTTGCCCTTCTTCCTTCCTTTGGTTCACTGACAGACACTTGAGTACCTACCTGTTCTCTGTCAGGCACATTCCAGATGTAGGGACAGTGCTATCATCAGAATAGATAAGTCGTTGTCCTCATGGAGCATCCATTCTCCTGGGAGCACTGGACATTCATCACAGGAACCCCTTTATAGAAACGTGAATGCATGTGTTGTGGCGGAGGAAGGGGACATGGGGAGTAAAGAAAGAAGACATGTGGCATTGCTTTCCTAGAGACCGCACCTGCCATGGCTTTGAGGCAGGTTCTGGCAGCAAGGGACACTATGGGGATGGAGTTGAGTGTGGAAAAGGGAGAATCAGAGAGATGGTGATCACAGAGAGCCTTTGAGGTGACCCTGAGGAGCTGGAGTTTCACTCCAGGTGTAGTTTGAAGATACTGGAGGATGAGTCCAGAGGTCTGTTCTGAAAGGTGCTGCTTAGGGAGCTTAGAGGATTCAGAGGACACCCATGGAATTGGGAGAACAGGAGATGGTTGCATGTGGCGATGACAGTAATTTTGACGACACACATAGAGTGGTGGTTGTGTTCTCTCTGTCATTTGCAGCTTCCTAGATAAAGGAAGCCCAGTGGTGAAAATGCAGATCTGTGGACCAGTAACTGAGAAAGTGCAATTGGTACATTACTCTCTAGAGCAGAATTTTTTTGAGGGGGGTGGGTACCGGGGATTGAACTCAGGGGTACTCGACCACTGAGCCACATCCCCAGCCCTATTTTGTGTTTTATGTAGAGACAGGGTCTCACTGAGTTGCTTAGCGCCTCGCCATTGCTGAGGCTGGCTTTGAACTCGCGATTCTCCTGCCTCAGCCTCCCAAAGTGCTGGGATTACAGGAATGTGCCGCCATGCCTGGCTTTAGAGCAGAATTTTTTAAAAAATAGAAGTCTTTTGTTTGAGTTTCTGTCTGAAAACATTTTTAAAATGTGGGGTATCTAGCCGGGCTGGGGATGTGGCTCAGTGGTGGAGTGCCCCTGAGTTCAATCCCTGGTACCAAATAAATGTGGGGTATCTTTAGTTTCTTGGGAAGAGGATCCATAGCTTTGTCAACAATCTAAGTGTCCAGCTATAAGCAAGATCGATGAACACTGGATTAGTTTTTCCAAGACTAATTGCTGAAAAAGTGGGACCACCAGACGACGGTCACACAATTGGACCTCTTGCCTTGGAGCTCAGGAAGCTACCCCCGTGCAAAACTGGCTTTGCTAGGGTGACATTAACGCAGGGGGGTGAAGAGCCAGACGGTCTACTCTTCCAGGAGTCTCTTTTCATAGCTGTAGGACTGGTACAACACATTTAACTCTTATTTCCTCAACTTCCTATCCATGAAATGGGATAATAACACACAAGGGTTAATTGTAAGTTGGAAAGCATAAACTGCTTGGTACAGTGCTTTCGCCCACATAGGTACTGTTTTTATCACTGGACCTGCTTCAATTCACTCTAATTTATTAGAGGATATAGTTGAGGACATTATGGAATACCTCACGTGGGGCTCAAGGAGGAACATTGTCTTCAGGAACTAGCATCAGGATTGCTCTGTTGTCTGGCCAGGTGGTAATTTTAAATTTTAGGACATCTGGCTTTAATAACCCGCTTATTGTCTTTGTGCAATGAGTTGGGATGTTCAGAGGGTGACTGGAAGCTGAAGAGCTAGGAAGTGCATGGACTTCATACATGTTTATTCTGAGTGCTGATCTTTGCTGTGACTCTCTTTACATCTTTATGTCTACCTATTGTTCTTTCTCTTCAATTCTATCCCTTAAAAAATCCATGTAAATTTTGTTTTATTTTGAATTATAAATTGTTGTAACCCTGAAATAAAATAAATATAATAAATATTGTATATTCCCATATTCTTACATAATCCCCAAATTAAAACAAATACAACTATTTTGTGGTATGCATCAGATCTTTTTACATATAAAATGTTAACTTATGGCTATTTGTCTTCACCATTTTTTTTTTCTGGTACCGGAGATTAAACCCAGGAGCACTTAACCACTCAGCCACTTCCCCAGCCCTTTGTTGTATTTTATTTAGAGACAGGGTCTCACTAAGTTGCTGAACTTGCCTGGCTTTGAACTACACCACTTTTGTTCCTTACTGAACTAAGGCTTGTGTCACGTCCTATCTGAATGTTTTTATTTTACTTTGTAGCCACAATTTTATCTAGGATTGTTCTGTAATTTTAAGCTTTATATCTTATCATTCTCACTAGCATATTATAAGAGCTCCCACTTTTTCAAATTTTTGACAACACGTATCAGGCAATTTATATTTTGCCAATCTGTAGCATATGAAATTATAACTTCAATGCCAATTTAATTTGCATGTCATTGATTACTAATGAGGTTAAACATCTTTTCTTAGATTAAATTTTCTTTTTCTGTAAATTTTCTGATTATATATTTTGCACATATTTTCTGATGGGTTATTTTTCTTGTTTTTTAATTGGTAGTTTCTTTATATATATCGATAATGATTATTCTTTTAAAAATAAATAGGTCTTTGTTATTTGAAAATATCTTCTTCCAATCCACAACTTACGTTATAATTTCATGAAGAGAATCATTTCCCAATTTCGAATATTTTCATTTTAATGCTACAAAATTCTATTTTTTCACTTCTAATTTATGCTTTTTGTGGATTACTGAAGAAATCTTCACCATCCTAATGTGCTAATGATACTCTTCCTTCTAAATTATTGAACAGTTGCTTGTCACATTTGGGTCTTCAGCCATTGAATTTGTTTGTGGATGGTGTCATGGAGATTTAATTGTTCTTATTTTCTCCTATGCATAGCTACCTGTTCTAGTCCACTACATAGGATCCATCCAAACTCCACTCATTTATAGTACATCATCGAGGCACATGCAAATGTCAGTTTCTGAGTTCTTGCTTCCTTTCTGCTTTTTATTTCCTTTCTGATTTTTATTCTAATGACACACTGCTTTTAATTATTATATTTTTATAATGTTGTGGTGTCATACAGGGCAGAAAGTGTCATTGTTCTTTTTATTTAAATATCTTGGCCATTCTTTATTTCCTCTTCCGTATGAATTTTACGATACATTCTTGAAGCCTTGCTGTGGTTTAGATTGACATTACATTGAATTTACCGATTAATTTGCAGAATTCACAAAACACAGATTTCTTTGTTTAGGCCTTCTTTCATGTCTGAATAGAATTTTAATATTTTATTTATGCACATATCACTGTGCTTTTATTACATCTAATTCCCAGGAGCATTGCCACTCCAGTTATAATCACAAATCATATCTTTCCACATTTATTACATTTCTTAATTGTTGTTTTCTTGTGTATACATATACTTGTTTTTCATTGATCTTGGATCAAACCTAGAAAATGTTATTGTTTCTTTTTGCCTATCCTGTATTTTCCTTAATTTTCATGTGAAAAACAAATCATGTTATGTTTCACTAATAGTCATTTATCAAATCTTTACAGCTTGCATTTGAATTCTCTTGTCCTAATGCATTTATAGGCTGGGTTTTCCATTCATTGTTGAATTAAAATCATGACAGAGCATACTGTTTTCTTGTATCTGACTTTAAGGGGGATACTTATAAAATTCTATAATTATGTATAATATTTATGTAGGTTTTTGGTTGATTACCAAATAGAAAAGTTAATAAACTTTTGATAGCAAAAAGAAATTGTCCATTCTGTCCCTATAGTGCTACATTTAAAAAAATTATTTTGTTGGTTCTTTTTGTTGTGCATGACAGTAGAGTCTATTTTGATAAAATTATACATGCATGGCATTTATCTTATAGGGAAACATGAGAGAAAATCAGTACAGATATTTTTATAATGTAAATCTAAGTAAATATCCACTAAAATGTTTTCACCAATAAAACTCAAAATTTAAAGTATAAAAAAATTATGATTAGGGATGAATTTTATTAAATACTCTTTCTATATCATGGGAGATGGTGCTTTTTCTCTTTTGACCTGATGATGAATCTTATTACTATAGCATCTCTTCTTCAGTAAACCATCATTACATTTTCTAGCATCTGTATCATGTTTCAATATCAACACTACCCTAGCTTCCTTAAACATAAGATTCATACAGCTGTCCCTCTTAAGTTATTATGCTATTATTTGTAACAATGTATATGTGTAACTGTTTTGTGAAATAGGAGCTAATAAAGTTTGCTAGAAATTATGCTTAAATCTGTCTGGTCCTGATATTTTTTGTTTGTCTGTTATGTGGCAATTATTGACTACCAATTCAGTTATTTATCGGGCTGTTTCATTTATCTATTTCTCTTAAGTCAATTTTAGTATTGGTTACTTCTCCTAAGAATTACTAATTTTTGTCCAAAGTATCATATTTATGGGCATAATGCTTGTGTCTTTAATGATTTTTATTTAAATAGGTAGCAGGTAATGTATGTGTGTGTTAGGAGTACCTATGAGCATATTTGTATGCATGCATGTGTGTGTTTGTATACACACAAGCATACTAAAACACATACCAAATCCTATCCTCTTTTACTTCTAGTTATGGGTTTTGTGGGGTTTTTGGTGCCTCATCTCTTAATCTTGTTAGTGTTATATTTATTTTACTAGTATTTTTAAAATTAGCACCTGATTTGTTGATACTGTATATTATTTCTTTTCTAGCATTATCTTAAATATTTCCTTCCTCTTATATTCCTTATTATAAATCTGTCATTCCATTTTTAACTTCTTCAATTAATTCCCTAGTTCATTAATTTTTAATCTTTCTTCCTTACTAACACATGCATTAAGCATTATAACTTTCTCATAAGCTTTGCTTTATCTTTAGATATCAAGTTTTACCATGTGGCGTGTGTATTTTGTTACCTAATTCAAAATAGTTTTCAAATATCTTTGTCTTTTTCTCTTAACTATTATTTACTTCAGGCATTTTTGTTTACATTTCTTTGCATACTTTTAAGAAGCTTTTTATTACTGAAACTAATTTTATTGTATTTTGTCAGAGAATATGATGTGATACTATTAAATTCTTTGTTATTTGTTTGGCTTGATTTGTAGCCTGGGGCATTTTGTCCCTATAGTGCTACATTTAAGAAAAAATTATTTATTAATTTTGTTGGTTCTTTTTAGTTGTGCATGACAGTAGAATCCATTTTGATAAAATTATACATGCATGGAATTTATCTTACAGGGAAACATGAGAGAAAATCAGTACAGATATTTTTATAATGTAAATCTAAGTAAACATCCACTAAAATGTTTTTACCAATAAAAACCAAAATTTAAAATAAAAAAATTTATGATTAGGGATGAATTTTATTAAATACTCTTTCTGTATCATGTGAGATGGTGCGTTTTCTCTTTTAACCTGACTGTGAAGGTTATTTTTGTAAATGGTTCCTGTGTGCTTTAGAAATTTCATGTGCTTTCTAATTATTGGATAAGAGTTCAGGTACAGCCATTAGACGCTATCTGTTGATTTTATTGACCTCATTTCTTTATCTAGTTTCTTACCCCATTTATTGTTTGTGAGTACTGTTGTCGTTTCTAAGACAGATGTGCTAAAATCATCCATTCCGAATCTAGAATAATTGATTTCATTTATTTTTAGCAATTTTTGGGTTTTGATCTGCTATGTGAAGGATGTTTGGGGTTGCTATTTATTGTGGGGAATTGGTCTTTTACCATTATATAGTGAGAATTTTTATTGCTGATAATCCTGCTTGCTGTTTTTTAGTTACTCTTTTTCCAAGATAGCTTCTTACATCTCTTCTCTTCCCTTATAAAAGATAGAGCTAAAGTTAGAAGAGCAAGTAGACTGGTAGCTAGGAGGAGAAGCAGAATTGGAATCTTAGACTATCTGATCACACATAGATGAAGATGCAGGATTGAGTCTGAAGTTACATAATTGAGTCTGCTTTCACCCATCTGTCACATGGTCAAGTCACCTCATTTCAGGGACTCTGAAGAGGTAGCCCAAGTAGGAGGTAAGCAAAGATTCCCAGTACAAGTTCCATGGAAGCCAGAGTTTTCCCCATGTCCACTGGTCTATTAAAGCACCTAAAACAGCACCCGTCACTTAGCAGGTGCTCAAACGATGTTTCTAGTATTTGAATTGTTGAATGGTATTATCTCAGCTGGTCATTTTTATTGCTGCCTTTACACTCTTGAGAAGAACTTGAATGGATTCACCACCCACTGTCATTCCCACTAGGTGACCACTTGAAAATCATGGCCTCCTCTCCGAGCTGCAGTGAGCCACAGATATGGAGACTATAGAGATGTTTCTTTCTACATTGTCCCAAGTTCATGAGGAACATATGAGACAATGCATGTAAATTAATCTTAGTAGCTAACTTTTGAAAGATAGCCCATATATTGTGAAGTTATATAAATTTCATATGAATTATACAAATGTTAAGTGTATGCTTTATATATGTATACATATATATGTATGTCTGTGTATATTAATAACCACCCATAGGACTTAGAGACCTATGCCTCCCAATGCTATGTCTATGGGCCAGTTGTGGCTATTTGAATTAATTAAAATTAGTTAATCTTAAAAATCAAGTTCCTTGATTACACAAGACACATTGAAGGTCCCAATGGCCACATGTGCCTATTGTATTGTACAGTGTCTGCTGGATCCCACAGCCCAGAATATGGACAATGTCATTGTTGTAGACAGTTCTACCAGGCAGCCTTGTGATAAAACATTGCCAGCAACTCTGAAGTTTCCTTTCTGTACCTTCCTAGTCAATATCCACCCCTCAGTGGCAAGCAGTCGTCTCGCTTCCCTTACCATCTGCTGGTATTTCCTGTTCTTTGTCTATGCAGATCATAAAGATGTGCTCTCTTTTTGTCTGGCTTCTTTTCACTCTGCATATTATCTGCAAAATTCATCTGTGATAAAATTCATCTGTGTTATTGCAGGTACTGATAATTAATTCTATTGTTGTATAGTGTTCAATGATACAAATTTTTCAATATGTATATGTATATAAAATCCATTTTCCCAAATGCTAACTTTTATGACAGTTTATTATAAGCCAGACACTAGATTTTGAGACAAGTACCTATCTTTTGAGACAAGTATTCTTATTATTCCCATTTTATAAATGAAATCCATGCACAGAGAGTTTAAGCAAGTCACACAGCCAGGCAAGGGGCCCAGGCAGTCAGGCTTTCTCTGGAGCCACTGCTCTGGACATAACTCTAAGTTTCCTGCTTGCTCTTTAGCAGATATTACATACTCGTGGTCATTTCAGTTCCCTGGGCTGAAGAGACTGATGTCCTGTTTCCTCTTTTTCTGCTGTTTTTCCCCTTATTTAGTTCAAATTCCTCCTTCAAAACCCTAAAAGTCACCAGAAATTATTCCAAAGTCTCTTCTCGTGTATGATGCTTTCATCCTTATAAATCTCAAGGTGATGTGGCTGGTGCTGAGGGATGCTACCCCTGATGATCCCTTTAATCCCAGCCCAGAACACTATTCCCTCCTCACATGGAGCAAGGGGCAGAGCACACAGCTGGCCTTCTTTCTTTTTGTAAATGCGTTTGCAGAATCCAGTGTGGACACTGGGTACATGTCTCTTGGCAAGGTACTTGATGCACGTATTAGTGTGTGGGAAAAGCAAAGCTATTTTGCTAATTCAAATCACTTTGCTTTCTCCTTCTTTCCCAAAAGGTCAAAGTCAGAGATGAGATGAGGCTAAGTATGTTCCTGCCTTCCAGCATTTCACTCTCTGCTTCTCTGTTGAGACACTCTTCCCTCGAATACCCACCTGGCTGTTTAGCAACCTGTTCTGTTCTCTGCATGGGTGTTACTTTCTCCATAAGGCCTCCTCACCTCCCTGTTTTAAATACCACCCACCTCCCCAAGAAATTGTTTCTCGTCCTTGTCTTATTCTTCTTATTAGTGTTTAGCATCATCTGACAGCCTGTGTTTTACTTATTGATGTGCTTAATTTCATCTTTCTCTCATGAGAAGGAAAGCTTCATGCAGGTAGGAAATCATGTCCTCCTTCTTCATTGAATCCCACTTCCTGCAGCAGGATTGCCATGTAGCAGGTGATGGATCAATATTAATCAATGAATAAATAATAGATCAATTTGGAGGCAGACCAGAGAGGGGAGGTCACATAAGGAGGGCATACGAAAGGGAGCAGAGGAAATGTCAGTGATACACAGTCACAATGTAGTTGGAGGAGCTCGAAGGTGGGTGCAATTTGGAATCCAGTTAAAACTCTCAAGCAAAGGAAAGGTAGCAGGAGATTTATTTAGCACCCACTGTGTAGCAAGCCCTGTCTTCTTACTATTAAATATTTACTATCTAATGACTCTATGTGTACCATTTCACATGAACTTTGATATTTAATGCCCACAATAACCTTTGCCAGGAGACCATTATTATACCTATGTCAAAAATGAGATGCTTGACATGCTCAAGATCCAGAGCCAGGACATGCTGGAACAGGGGATCAAACCCAAGACAACCTGATGGCAATGCTGCTCTCCTTCCTCAGACCAAATTGAGTCCTACGAAGGAGAGAGAACTTCCCTTCAGAGGCAACTCTATCCTAGAGTTTGCTGTTTACATGACTCCTCCCTTCTTGTGCTGGGGGATTCCTCCCTTCACTAGGAGAGGAAGTAGAAACTATTTATTGGTGGTTTCCCCCAACTGCACATCGTAGGCACCTATGGAAAAGTTTATTAATGTGTGCGTTTGCTGAGGATGCGAGGATGGGCTCTCTTTGAAAGCATGTGTTGGCAATTCTGAGCTCTTCTTTTTAGTGGCTTCCTTCTGCTACATCATCCTGTCATTCTGTCATTGTTTAGGGGAACAGCGTGAGATGCTTGTTTTTGTTTTTTTTTTTTTTGGTCTGTGTTTTAATAATTAATACCCTTTGCTTAGAAGTGAAGTTCATCCAAGAACAATCATAAGCAATTGAAAGCTAAGCTGTGAAATTGTGGCTGAAGAGGGAAAAGGAGGGAGACACTATAAATAAACCCCCAGCCCACATGCCTTTCTTTTTTTTTAAAAATTTTTTTTTATTTCCACACACAACTATAAATGTTTGATAAAGCATTTTACTTATTTATAAATCCTGTCACAGCAAACAGAAGCATTTGGACCAAGTTCCCCTCCCCACAGCAAACAGCTACATTTGGAAGACAGAAAGACCCCCTGGGTAGAAAATGAATGAGAATGTTTTTTCCTTCTTCCTTTTTATTTTCCCTCAGGCTAGAAAGATTTAACTCTGCTCTAATTCTCCCATTAGCAGCCTCTATTTATAATCACTACCGTTTATTGAACACCTATTCTGTGCCAAGCAGTCTGTTGAGATTTCCCAAGGTATTACCTTAATTCTTTCAATTCTCAAAGGAAGCATAATTGTCCCCATCTTACAGCTGAGGAAATTGAGGCTTAGTGAGGATGTGTATTGTCCAAGACCACACCAGTAATTAACCAACCAACAGGCAAAACCAAAAAAGATGCCTGTCATTCTTTAAACATTGTTTTTTAAACTGCAACTTAGATTCAATTTATGAGTCATAGCCAACATTTAAGATCACAGAAACACAAATTGCAATAAAATAAAAGAGAGAGCAATAGAGTAGGAGAGAATTAAAAGTATTATAGTACATTACATTAGCATTGCTTCATGCAATCTTTATTCTGCTGGGTAGAAATAGAACGTGCATGTTTTTAATATCAGTTACAGTCAAGCAAGTGAGAAAGTTGCTAGGGCTGCCAAGACTGGATGCTTCTTCCAAACACAGAATTCCCTAACTTGAGGTCCAAGGATGAATTTCAGGGCATGTGTATCTAGAAATCAGTAAAGATTATGTACAGCTGTTCTGCACAAAGTGTTTTTCTTAAAGCACAGGCCTCTGACTTTCATTATGTTGTGACGGATGTTGATTTCTCACCCCTCCCCCCAGTCTGAGTTAAGAACTTCTATACTGCATCAAATTGCCCTCAAGGGGCTGTGACCACAGTGTATCGCATTATACTTTCCACATGGAAGTGAAGAGGAGAATACAGTGAATCCTATTCCCAATGATTTGACATGCACTGCATTTTTAGTTTGGAATGTGTTTTCATACCCATCATTGTTTTAGCCTTTCCAACACTCCATTGTCTACTTAGCCCCCTCCTTCATCCTTTTCACGCTTTCCCCCCTCTGTTAGCCCTGCCCATCATCCTCAGAGCTCCTCCCACTGTCCTCTTAGCTCCTCCCAAGGACTGTAACACTGTGACCCTTTAGAGATGAAGAACTCGAGTCTGCAAGAAGCTGACTTATTAAGGTTCACCATTAGTGAGCATCCTGTTACACTGCCCAAGGTCTCTTCTCCTCCAAGCCACATAGATAATCTTTCTTAGGTATAGATCAATTCTTACCCTCCTTGTGCCTACAAAACATAGCTCTTAGGCTAAAGCCTGAATCAGATACCAGCCTGACTCTTCTTTCCTCAGTAGAAAGTTCACTAATCTCTTACAGTCCACCATTTTCCCTGTTACCTGTGCTACTCAGCGAGGGCATAAGTAGAATTGACTACTCTCTTTCTCTTTCTAGAATATAAGGTCATTAAAAATCAGGCCAGTATCTTCAGTGAATTTAAAAAGCGCTTAAGATTTATCATGTGGATGATCTTTTTCTGATTCACAGTTGGTTTTCTTGATCACTCAGCTTTGAAGTTCGAGAAAGACAGTGTTTCTAGCCAATCTATCAAACTCCTAGAAGTCATTTCTTAGTTGATGATTTCATTCACTCACAATATTTTCATCATGTTCTATATTTTGAGTTTACTCCTTTTCTTAGCATGGCATTGTGTTCAGGAAAGGTGGTCACACTAAATGTAGAAGAAGTGTTAGGGGATTTATTCAGATCACTGCAGAATGTCTTGGCCATTAAAATGTAATTGCTAAATAATGCCTTAGTGATTTGATTGTAGATGACTTAGAATTACATGGATTTCATTTCTTCTAAATGTATAAGAATTTAGCAATTAAGGAAAGATGTTCGGAGGAAAAGTATTTTAGTGTGATCAATACCAGATAGAATGATGATGAGATAGAGACATATACATAGTGTATTTCAGTGACAAGGATTTGGGGATTTTTCATCATCCAGATGATATTTTTTCTCAGTTTAGACTTACCTTTCAAAATTTCTAATTGTCTTTGGGTCTAGTTTGGTTTTGCCTTTTTATGTCATCTTTCTAAATTTAAATTCAAAACAAATATCACCACTGAGTTAAGAACTTCTATACTGCATCAAATTGCCCTCAAGGGGCTGTGACCACAGTGTATCGCATTATACTTTCCACATGGAAGTGAAGAGGAGAATACAGTGAATCCTATTCCCAGTGATTGGAGATTTAAAACCACTCCTCTGTTGTTTATGGTGTGCCAGGTGGAGTGGCTGTTGTCAGCATGGTTTCACCTTTAAGGAAACTGAAGTCAACAACAGAGGGATAAAGTTAAACCTGATCCTATGTTCCTGGCACCTTGCTGGGTTCCTAGATATGGCTGCTTTTGTGATTCTAGAGGAGTTCCCAGTCTGGAGAAGATACTGAGCAATAAGCATACGTCATGTGGGAGATTTAGGTGTTGCTATGGGCCATTCAACAGAAGGACTCCCACTCCAGAGGGATATCAAGAACTTTTCTGAGTAGCAGAGAGCTGACTGGAGATCTGAAGGACATGGAGCATTTAGCTAGAGCATGGGGTTGGAAGGACCTAAGAAATAAGAGGATGAGAAGTTGGATTTGCCTGGCTCACAAAGGCAGGGGTAGGTACACATAAAGCCATTACCCACCAGGTTAGAAGGGTCTTTCTCACAAGCCATGGGCCATGTACAAGTATCTGACAGTGGCTGGCCACTAAGTCTTTGGAGAGACAAAAGATTCCATTCGCATACTTACATTTTTTTTTTTTTGGTACTAGGGATTAAACTAAGAGCACTCAATCGCTAAGCCAAATCTCCAGCTCTATTTCCTATTTTATTTAGAGATAGGATCTCACTGAATTGCTTAGTGCCTCTCTTGCTGAGGCTGGCTTTGAACTAGCAATCCTCCTGCCTCAGCCTCCTGAGCTGCTGGGATTACAGGTATGCGCCACTGATTCTGGCTCCATTTGCATTTTTGATAGGTCAAATTTACTGCAATGGAGAAGGTGGGTAAGACATGGTGAGACTGGAGAGGAGCCAGATGGTGGAACCAAAGGATTTATAGGATGAAAAATTACCCCAGTGGTCCAGGGCTCTTCCTCATGACTTGACCCTTCAGACTCCACATCTGCATCTTTGTTTTTGACTTCTCTTTTTCCATTCCCTTGTCACTAAATGAAAACACTCTAAAGCTGCACAGTGTTATGCACATGCTTGATAGTATTATCAGCAGCATCATTATTAATTTTATTGATAAGACTCAATGCCTATGCATTGAGAAACCAGTTAACTGAGTAAATTAAGAACTGTTTGTTGTAAGGGCTAGTAAGCATGTCTGTTTGTTCCTCATTTCATCCTAGAAATACTTTCCACTCCATGAATATGTTGCAGAGATTTAGAAACCTTAGATAATCAGTGTGTTTCTTCAAGTACTCATGTTCCTATGATCATAGCTTTTCATTTTGTTTTATCTTCTTTTGCTGGACTCAACATTTTAGACATTATACTAGACATTTTACATGTTTTCATATTGAATCTTAGATCGATTTGATGGGGAGATGTTGATATCCCATTTTGATAGATATGGGGAGAAGAATTTAAGAATATTGAAATGACTTGCCCAGTGACTCAGAGTTAAAGGTATGAACAAAAGGTCTGACATTTTGGCACTGGAATTTCAAGCATGTATAGTGTACAAGGTACTGGACTGAGAGCTTGTGGAGGATGCACAGTAAACACTGTTCTCACTCTGGAGAACCTGAATTCTCATGGCACAAGTGATTATTTATCAATGTGAATTGATTATAGAAATTTCATGTGGCATCAC